>JAJDFE020000327.1:0-39927 GCA_021527465.2 Geoglossum glabrum | reverse complement strand
TATGCTCAAATTGCTTATTGTGCAAAGCTAGAATTGCCTCGTCAATCCTAGAGTTTACTTCAGCCATTCTAGTACTTCGTTTGCGCGGCATGATGTTGGTAGAGTGGGTTGAAGTGGGTTGGGTCGCGAAGCGTGCGGCGAATGGCCATCTGTGGCGAATGGCCATCTCGGACTCTATCTTAACCGTATGTCGTAGCTACATTTCTCGCGGCCGACCGTTTACCACGAGATCTACAACAACAACGCCCGGTGGGATAAATCGAAACAACTCTACCACAACTTCGATGCAGACCAGTCATCTTTCGGTTATCTAAAGTACCGTGAGGCAAAGGAGAGGAGGGATGTGCTGAATCCCTTGTTCTCACGGCGGGTGATCGTAAGCATGCAGTTTCTGGTACAGGAGAAGGTCTGTGTCACGCTGTCTAGCACCTCCTCCGCGAAAGCCCTTTCTCCTAATACATGTCCCAAAACCCCTAGTTGGACCTCCTCTGCGCAGCACTGCAACGGCAATATGAATCTGGAAAGTCATCAGATCTATTCCTCGGTTTTCGCTGCTTCGCTGTCGACACAATCACTACTTTCTGCTTCGCACAGCCGATCAACGCTATTGAAGCGCCGGACTTTAGGTCGCCGATGGTTGAGGACATGGAAGCTGCCATGCAGGCGTTTGTCATGTTCAGGCACTTTAAGATCGTAAAGTGGTTGACACTGAACTGTCCGCCGTGGCTGAGCGCCCGGCTGAACCCAGATATAGCGGGATTGGTTGAGTTGCAATTCGTCCGTTTTGTTTTCTCCATATTAGAATTAGTTCTCTGCTGACAAATTAGCTCCTCGCGGAAGAAGTTTTAAACGTCATTGCCAGCCCGGGGGTCCTTGAAGAGGCGGACCATCCTACCATCTTCAACCAACTGCTCTCCCGTGGTGTCCCCTGGCAATCCCTCTTTGATGAAGTGGGATCGCTTCTCTTTGGAGGTACGAACGCACTCGGTAACTCACTCATGATCGGCACATTTCACATCATAGAGAATCAGGAGATATACAACAACCTAAAACAAGAGCTCGTATCCGCGTGGCCGGTTCTCGAATTGAAGCCAAAGTATGAGGAGTTGGAGCGCCTCCCTTACTTGGTAACTCTCCCGTTTCCGCTTTGTTCGTCCCATATTCCCTACACTAAACCAGTTCTCCCTGACCCCCTATAGACAGCTGTTATCAAAGAAGCGCTCCGCGTAAGTTATGGCGCCATCTCTGCCCTCCCGCGTATCGTACCCCGCTCAGGAGCAACCATTAGCGGTCAACATATCCCAGGAGGTGTAAGCCATCCACTCCCCTAGCTAGTTACTATCCGTAGTTCCTCTATCCTAAAAAAGGCACCCCGAAAGCTCACAATAAAAATCCAAACACATGTAGACCGTCGTAGGCATCTCGTCTCTCTTCACTCACAACTCCGAGGCGATATTCCCGGCTGCGGAGCGCTTCCTCCCAGATCGCTGGCTCCAACCCGGATCCAAATCTCTCGATACCTGGATGGTAGCCTTCGGCCGAGGGGCCAGAAGCTGTTTAGGGATTAAGTACTCCCTCCTCCTATTGTGTCGGAATGCTGCATACCCCTTGGAGTAATAGTCATGCTGAACGATAAAACAATTAGTCTGGCGTACTGCGAACTCTACCTAGCCTTCGCTCATATTTTCCGACGGTTTGATCTCCGGCTAGATGGGACAAAGTGAGTGTATCGAGTCTCGCGTACTTAGTTACTCGTAGGTTAACCCTCGTTGGCCTGTTAGGGCCTCCGATCTTCACTGGAGAGAGGCATTCCTCCCCTGGTACGATGGCCGGCACCTCCAAGCTTTCTGCAAGCCTGTGGCGTCATGAAATGCGAAGTGGGAGTAACTACATGCCCGACATTCTATTTGGAAGCTCTCCTCTTTCTGCTCAACCCCCTTAGGATTGGTTATTCCACCAACAACTCAAGCTCCAACTCTCTGTAAACTAGTAATACGAGAAACTCCACTCCGTGAACTCTCTGGCTTGACATTTAGTGGTAGTTGGCAGCTTACCCAATACGAGCACAGAGCACGAATGCGATGTTAAGTCTGACTTTACCGGTCGGGTCCGTGCCCGGATATTGATTGATCTTCGCCTCGGCTATTTCGGCGGTGATCTTCACCTCCGCATCGCCAGGGAGATGACTACATACCTCGACAATGAACTCTTGAAACATGCCTGGTTCACTGGATCATCCAGGGAAAGACGTGGCTCCCTCCAGTTCAGCACGGGGATTCTTCCAGTCGCCTCCGCGACTCGAAAATCAGTTCAACGAGGATGCCGCCCTAAGACGCTCACTCCTCTGTCCGCTTCTCCTTCCTTTCTACCCTTTCGTTATTGCTGACCAATGCACCCGCAATGCCTTCCTACAGTCTACCTCCCCGTGCACATTCTCTCCTTAGTCCACAGCGACTTCTCCAGCTTCGGCGATAGGGTGATCTCAAGCCAAGTCCTCGCCTGGGTGGCCAATGCGGACCAGAACCCGCCATATGTACAGACCCACGACGCGTGGGGGAGGAGGAAAGATGAACTGATTACGTCCGAGGGATGGAGGAGTTTGCAGGATCTAGGTATTGCAGAAGGGTAAAGGCAAAATCGTCCCCTCCTCTACTAGACCTGGACTCATGGAGCGGACTGTTAGAATGGTGGCGGCGGGATACGAAACGGGCAGGTTTAGAGAGTTTAGCAGACTTGTGCAATTTGGGAAGTTAGTCGCCCTCCAGACCCATGTGCTTTATAATTCAGCTGTCCTCTTCGGTGCGCTTACGGAGACAGGTACCATCTCTGGGCTGGGTCTTCTGCTTACGTGACATGCCCATCTGCAATGCAAGATGGCGGTAAGGACCCACATAGCTCAGACTCCTCACGCGATCGCTAACAGTTTCTATCTCTTAGCCGCCCGCGTCTTACAACGCCGCTTAGCGTCGAGTGATATCTCTCTGGATCTCCGCTCCGCTCTTGAACAGGCTTACTCCCGCCTCACCTCCCGAGATCCCAGCAACGCATGGACGTCTGGTCAATGGATGACGGAGCGGAAAGGTGGTAGCGAGGTATCTGGCACCGAAACACTCGCCGCATACTCTCCTCAAGTACCTCCAGCCAAGGATGTCCACAATACCGATCTTGGCCCTTGGGTACTCGACGGGTTTAAGTGGTTTTCCTCAGCAACTGACTCGAGCATGACCCTCGCCCTCGCCCAGACTCCGCTTGGGTTAAGCCTTTTCTTCGCGCCAACCAGACGCCTCGCGGCCAATGGAACTGACGTGGAACTCAACGGCATCTCCATTCAGCGGCTGAAGTCGAAACTCGGCACGCGGGCGCTGCCGACAGCGGAGCTGGAGCTCAGAGGGATGCGGGCGTGGTTGGTAGGCGAAGAAGGCAAAGGCGTCAAGGAGGTTAGCACGATGTTGAACGTCACGCGGGTGCACAATTCGGTGATGGGGATGGGGATGTGGGGTCGCGGACTGGCGGTGAGTAGGGCGTTTGCGAGGGTGCGGCGTATAGGGAAAGAGGGGAACGAGAGGCTGTTGATGAATGTGCCGTTGCACGTCCGGACGATGGCAGCACAAAGCGTGGCATATAGGGGATTCATGCACCTGACATTCTTTGTTGTCCTCCTACTCGGGCTCGACGAACAATATTCAGATCAACGACCCGACGGACCCCCTCATTCCACCCTCCTTCCCTCCGACCCCTTAGATATCCCTCTTCTCCTACGCATCCTAACGCCGATCACGAAATCCCAAACCGCCAAGTCCGCCATCGCTGGCTTATCCGAATGCATGGAATCGCTTGGTGGCGTAGGCTACCTGGAGAATAACTCCGACCCCGAGCTCAACATTGCGCGACTCTTCCGCGACGCAAACGTGCTCAGCATCTGGGAAGGGACCACGGACGTTCTAGCCGTGGACGCCGCGAAGGTTCTCAAGGGCCGTGAGGGTGGAAATGTCCTGCGCGCTGTGGATACTTGGTTGCATCGGGTCTTGAGCGGGAAATCGGGTGGTGACGTGTTTGTAGAGATGCGTAGAACTCTTCTTTCGGCTTGGGCGGATCTGAGCGCCGATGTCATGCGGGCGGGGCCTGAGGAAGTCACGTTCCGCGGCAGAGAGATAGCACGTACGATGAGCCATATTGTGGGTGGAGCGCTGCTACTCGTGGATGCGGAGAGGGATGGCGATGGGGTTGCTGGTGAAGTAGCGAGGCGCTGGGTTCTGGATGGGAAGTGTGGGAGTGGTGGCTGGATGGCGGAAGCCGAGTGGGATAAGAAAGTTGTGTTTGGAGGAACCTTATGCTCGAGTGCAAAGTTGTAGATTACCCATACTGCATTTTATCCATCTTCAATGCTCGGTTTTTGGCTTCATCAATTTCTCTTAGTTGATAGCTGGATCTAGGGGGTGGTGCGGGATGGAAGAATGGTTAACAGTTGAGCCTGCGTGTAATTGTTGTTGGTGGGTGGCGGGGCTACGATGACCATCTAGGGCTAACCCCGCGGTGGCTCCCCGGCACGCATGAGGCCTGAAAAACTCTGCCATCGCGAGGCCGCACACAATGTAGTCTACAATTAACTCATCTGTTCTACTCGATATTGCAACGGTAATTAGGGCGGGCGGTCGGAAATCACGTGAGCGAACCACTACCGGGGCTAAGCTACGAGAACTCTTCTTCCTCAGTCTTTTCATCATCATTATCCTCATGTCAATTAGACCTACTATATCGTTGCCACCACCTAAACCTAACGGGACCTACTCAGTCGTTCTGATAATTAACTACAGAAGAGATGGAGGTTGGCATTTCCACTTCGAACCTCAACACCATCCATGCGCGACTTGACGGCCAGCCCGTCACCCCATCTTTCCATGCCTTCTGCCAGCTTACACCCGTGCCATCTCATGCAACGGAACAACTCCTTGCAATGGATAAGGTGGAGCTTCTGCGTTTGGATAGTAAATGCCACAATGCGTTAAGCATGTGTATGTTACCGCCGTTGGCCACTGATAATGGCAAAGCTGATAGAATAGGGCTTTCACGTCGAACGAGGGCGGGAGCAGTTGATGAGTTAGAACGACCGGGTCTAGCGGTTCCTAGTATCAGTCGAGTGACGCCCCGATCTCGCGCCAATACGACAGAGGTCAGTTACTCTCCTGCATTCGTTATTAGTCACTTATATCGTGAAAGGCCTTTGAGCGAGATGGCTTTGCCTCTGTAGTCACCCGGGTTCCCACGCCAACAGAAGTAGCTCACATATTTCCCTACAGCCTTGCATCTCGCAAGGATGATTTCACGAGCCGCAAACTTGACTTTTACAAAATCTTCTCGCTCTTCTATGGCTCGATTGCTGTGGATCAGCTCCGGAATTTCGCATTCGGGGACCCGATGAATCCGAGGACTTCGATCAACCGGTTGGAGAACCTAATTACCCTCCGAATAGAGGAACACAATTACTTCGGCGATGGGAAATTCGTCTTGGAACCAGAGTGGGTCACGGTAACTCCAACAGCGTACACAGCGGTGTTCCATAAACTCCCTGGTTACTCTCATAACGATCGCCAAGCAAATCTACCGATTAACGAGATCCCGGTGCCATATACCGAAGAGGAAGACGAGCGGCTGGGGGACATGTATTTCACGAATCGGTGGACGAGAGAGGAGATCGTTTCGGGAATGGGGGTGACCCTTACTACCAATGACCCAGAGATGAGACCATTACCTGACCCGGAGTTACTGGCCTTACATGCGGCATTAAGTCGAGTAGTGAGAATGGCAGGTAGAGCGGGAATCCAGGAACTGGGGCCGTGTGATGACGGCGAGGACGAAGAGTGGGTGCAGACAGAGACAGCAAAGACCGGCGCTAAGGGCACCCCTACGGAAGACACCACAAACCAACATCCACTCGCCACCACCACCACCACCATCACGTAAATGCCCCTATCGCTCAATCTACCAATAAACCCCCCACACTCTCCTTCCCACCCCAAACACGAACCCATGCTGGACCTTCTATCACGCCTCAAAGGAGCTTTCTTTTCCAAGGCGAAAGTCCACACCTCAAGCGGCGAAGCGAGGCCTGGGAAGTAGAGCAGGAGAGGCTAGGATGCCGGCTTACCGTTTAATTAATAGGTCTTCCTTTTCTTATGGCTCCCTATCGACGAGGCAGCTCTATGTCAAATAATAATAGATCAAAATCAACACCCACCACTACTTAATAAAATTTTATTTATTTTTTGTTTATATTATGAGGGGTTTTCAAGGCATTTAGAACATCTGTTTTTTTTTTAGCAATTCCATATGGATCCCTTTGTAAGACTGTAGCGTGGATCTTAGGGCTTAGCTAGTAGTGTGATGGCTTATAGACGATGGAGGCACTTCGGCGTAGAGTCATCGTAAAGTATTCTTAGAGACAATGTAACGAAGTTGGATCAGCAGAAGTACTCTCGATTCTGTAATGTAGTAGAAGAAGAACTAATCGCTGCCCATTCTACTATGGGCAGCAGACTGCTTAAATACATGGTTCAGCCGGCTCCCCGACGGCTACCTCATTCTCTGATCCGTCTCTAATTGTCTTGACTCTGTCTGCTACCGGCGACGTCGTCTGCTACCGGCGAGGTCGTCGGATCGGTATTGACTGCTTTCAGACGTCGTTCTTCTGGCGTACCGTTTTCGTAGCGACGTCTTTGTCAATGGATGTAGAAGACTGCTTCCGTTGTTTGCTTGGCAGCTGTATGCGGTTGCAGATGTTGCTTACTTATGGATCATGTCGTCTTTGTGGAGGTCTGACGTCGTTGCGCCGTCTGGCAGTTGGAAGCAGTTTTGGAAGTCTGACGCGGCTATGAGCCTCCTTTGTGGGAGCCTCATTGCTAGTGCCTTACACCCTTCAGCTTGATGAACTACAAGATATTGTATGGTTTTATATTTACAGACCTATCTCAAGGCTTCTGGTATTGAGGTTTAGGGATAGTTATGACTAATTAGTTAAAGGTAGGATATTCAATCAAGTTTCTTGTATAGTATACATTATGAATCCTAGATTGGACTAGTAATCCTTAACATCCAACTTACCTATCCAGCCTTTGTATTTGATGTATCAGGTTCCTGCTTTCAAAGGTATTATAACTATATTATAGTTACTTATTTCAATATTTTCAAGAGGTTTCTTAATATATATTTATTAACATAAGATGATTATTTCAACTTTATAGTCTTATAAGATAAATCATAATAAACTTGCTATTCAATAATTACTTTAATATATTGATATAGGTCAGATTATAACTAAAAATCAATAAATATAGTTACTAATTGTTTAATAACTACTGTACTTTTGATGACTTTCTTAACTAATTATATATTATATAGAATAATAATCATATAGGTACCTATTGTATCATCTATATATTCCACTAAATTTTTCTAATCCAAATTAATATAATAAGATAATAGATTGTGACATACTTTTTATAAGACACTAGTAATGAAGCTCTTATAAAGGAAACTTATAACCATATCAGACTACCTAAACTGCTTTTAGCTACTAGATAACATAATAGCATTAGACCTTCATGACAATGACATAATCCATAAGCAAGCAGCCACAAGCAATATCTGCAACCATATAAAAGCGAACAACAGAAATAGCTTCTTACCTCCCATGGACAAAAACATCATTATGAAAGCAATATATTAGAAGAGCAACTTTTGGAAACAGTAGACAATACTGGGCTAACAATATCACTGATATTAAAAAGAATCAAGACAATAAAAGCTGGGTCAGAGAATAAGGTAACAGTTGAGAAGTTGGTAAAATCATGTATTTAAGTAGTTCACTACTTATAGTAGGGTGCGCAATGATTAGTTCTTTACCATATAGAATCTAGAGTACCTTTACTAATCCCAACTACTTTAAATTTATTAAATTACCTTTAAGAATGCTCTACAACAACTTTATATCAAAGTCTCTCCATCATCACTAAGCCGTCATACTAATAGTTAAGCTTTAAGATCTATGCTATAGTCTTACAGAAGTAATATAATAATATTACAAATTTTTTTTTTACTATAATTGTAATCGGTTCCATATTATTAAAATAATTTATAAGATTTTCTCAAACCTCTTTAATTTTATGAAGTTTGTAAAGGTTGTTCAAAATTTGAATTTTGTTATGAGCCTTCAATCTAGCCTCTATAAGCCTCACTGAGCTGCATACGCTTATCAACAGACTCACAAACCTTGCACAAAGCTCTCGAACCTCTGTATGGACCTTAATTATGATATAAGACTTTACACAGACCTCAACTGTGCTTACTGCCCAACGGACCTACGAACAGACCATACCGCGAACTACTACCATTCGTAGTATAGCCAGCAAGCCCAGCTGTGGCTGGCATGGCTCGTAATAGTTCGTGGCAGGTTCGAGAGCTCTCTCTTCTTATATATATAAACGCAATGTTTCCTTCTACATCTCCTCTCCTCTTTAGCTTTGAATCATTGAATAGAAGTAGTCTTACCTCGCTTTCCAAGTATCAAGATCCTATGTTCGTGACATTTAGTTTTGTATTGTTGAATAGAAGTAGTCCTATCTTGCTTTCCAAGTGCCTAGAATCTACGTTTGTAACAGCTATCTCTTAATATTTCCATATGTTGTATGAATAGATTGAGTTATTCTCAATACTTGTACCTAAACAGTTTTGAGTTCTGGATGCCGCTATAAGACCATAGCATAGATCTTAGTGCTTAGCTAGTAGTGTGACTGCTTATAGACGATGAAGGATCTTCGGCGTAGAGTCATCATAAAGTATTCTTAGAGACAATGTAACAAAGTTAGATCAGCAGAAGTACTCTTGATTCTGTAATGTAGTAGAAGAACTAATCGCTGCCTATTCTACTATGGGCAGCGGACTGCTTAAATACATGGTTTAGCTGGCTCCCCAATAGCTACCTTATTCTCTGATCCGACTCTCATTGTCTTGACTCTGTCTGCTACCAGCGATGTTGTCTGCTACCGGCGACGTTGTCGGATTGGTATTGATTGCTTTTAGACATCGCTCTTCTGGCGTACCGTTTTCGTAGCGATGTCTTTGTCAATAGATGTAGGAGGCTGTTTCCGTTGTTTGCTTGGCAGTTGTATGCGGTTACAGATGTTGCTTGCTTATGAATCATATTGTCTTTGTGAAGGTCTGACGTTGTTGTGCCGTCTAGCAGTTGGAAGTGGTTTTGGAAGTCCGACGCGGCTATGAGCCTTCTTTGTGGGAGCCTCATTGCTAGTGCCTTTCAATGGTCCAATGTACTTTGTGGAACTGCAGTATGTGCTGATACTTTATGTAGGCTCAAAAATTCTTTTGCTTATATGCGATTGAGAGTAATTGTAGCTTGATTTATTATATATAAGCTTGAGAAAGAAAGTACCTGTTGGGGGAATTGACATGAAAAAATTGGACACATGGCTCACTCAACCATGTGGCTTGCTGAGTCATAGCCCCTTCTAGTATCTGTATTGGATTCTAAACTGAAATTTTGCAAATGTGTTTATAGAGTCTATTTTTAAGAATAAGAAAAATAATAATACTGGCTTTGGTGGCTCTTATAATTTAGATATCTAACTTTTGCTACTTTGCTACTGTCAGCAAGTTCTTCTGTAGCAATGCAAGCTTAACCTTATACATTTATGGCATGTAGTTTACTTTACCTTATAACTTTGGTATTGATAGTTGTGGTATTGCTATCTGCATGCTGTTTGACATGATTACAATAGAGTAGGCAGGAGTGGTATTTATGAGGTAGTAT
Source organism: Geoglossum glabrum (assembly GCA_021527465.2). Taxonomy (NCBI): domain Eukaryota; kingdom Fungi; phylum Ascomycota; class Geoglossomycetes; order Geoglossales; family Geoglossaceae; genus Geoglossum; species Geoglossum glabrum. The sequence continues at coordinate 30,107 of JAJDFE020000327.1, read as the reverse complement.
TTATGAGGTAGAAGTAGGTCCGGTTGGCGAGGTAGGTTCGTTCAATTGCCTGGGGCGAGTTCTGTTGGAGTGTTAATCACTGCTTAGAACAGGGAGTAGGATCAGAACGAGGAGGTTTCTATTCGGTCGCGTTTATTCGCTGGCCGGACTCATAAACTATTGAATGATGTGATATAGATTGCTTGTATTGCTAGCTACATAAGAAGAGGACGAAAAACTTTGCATGGGCGGTCGGGAGCTTGGACCATGTTGAGGCCGCCAAGGTTGGCGGCTAGCGCCACAAAAGATTCAACAGCATGCCTTTATGTTCACAGGCCTATCCCGGGGCCCCTGGTATTGAGGTTTAGGGATAGCCGTGACTAACTAGTTGGGGGTAGGACGTCTAGAAATTCGAACGTTCATATCCGACACCATAACTATAGTCGTGTGGCTTAATTTCCAAGGTCGTGTGGGGTCAATGATTGCGAAATCAAACCGGCGGAATAGCTTACAGGTGGGACGTTGTTAGCATTTACCTGCCCCTTCTTTTCTTTTGGGGGAGGTGTCTGTTACGCACCTCCACAAGCAATTTGCTAATTTCCATCAACGCAATGCTCTTCCCCAGACAGCCATACCGGCCATGACCCCAAACAAGACCGGCAACCTGATCCATGCGGAGGAGCTGTTCCGGGGTCGCCTCAAGCCAGCGTTCGGGGCGGAAGCAGGAGGCATCAGCGCCAAACACGGATTTATCGCGGTGGACGCCCCAAGCGCAGTATGCGATCTCGGTGCCGGCGGGGACGAATTTGCCGTCGAGGGTGTCGCCGCCGGGGGGGACGAGTTTGGAAAGGGCACCAACGATGGGTGGGTAGATGCGTAGGGATTCTTTGATGCAGGCTTGGAGGTAGGGGAGGGTGCGGGCTTGGGCGGTGCGGATGACGGGGTGGGAGATTTGGTTTGCCTGCGAGGCTTGGCTGATCTCGGATTGGAGGCGCGTGTAGGCGCCAGGTTGGGTTATTTGGCTGAGGAGTGCGGCTCGGATTGCGCCGGCGGTTGTGTCTGAACCTGCGGCTCTGTGGGCGGTTTTTAGCATGGGCATTTCTTCATGCGGTGGTGGCGGACATCTGTAATAGGCTCTCGCCTTCGGCCTCTAGTTGCGTGAGCCCATGCCGGATGAATGAGCTTAGTTGGTCTTGGCCTGTCCACCTCTTGTCTGAACGGTACCTTTCGGCGACTATTCGATTTCCGAGGCTGGGAGGGAGCTGTCAGCGTGTCCCTCACATTAGGCTGCTAGTGGCCGACTGACCGCATCATTGCACCGAACCCGGCTTTATCGCCGTACGTGGGCATGATGAGCGGTGAAATCCAACGGTTCTCGTGTATCCACTGCAGTACTGAAAGGTCACCCGGAACGATTTGGGCTAGGTGAATGGCCGGGGACATGGCCTCAGTCATTTCAATATATTTGTGGACATCGTCGTCAGCAGGTACGTCTCCAAATGGCTCTCCAAAGGCAATGTCGGTAATGGCATCTAGCGTGAAATACTGTACCATGTGTGCCATGTTAGCCGGCCGTACGTCAGTCCCCTCCGAGATATATTTGCTCTCGATTAAGTGGATAAACTCTAGAACGTGTTTATCAACCGTCTTTTCAAGAGTTGCGTTATCTTTTCCAGAGTACTGGTTCAGTCCCCAATATAAGTTTAGCTCATTGACTAGGGGCAGTCTGTATAGCGGGGCACGGCTTACACCCGCTGCTACCTTGGTTCGAAGGTACTGATGCTTGGCCTCGTCCGGCTCTGAGACGAGGTTGTGCAAGTGAGGGTTCAATTTTATCACTTCATACCAACGCGACCGGGTGTACTTGGATCGGGCCGAACTCATCCGGCGAAGGATATCGGGATGGGCAGTGACTAGCACGTTGGGTCCTACTCGGGCAACAGCACCTGCAGTTCCAATAATCAACTAGCCTACCTCATGCTTACGGAGCCCTAATGTCCCTCCCTGTCTTACCGTATTTTTTCGCATACTAGCGCTAGCTTTTGGGGGAGGTTCCCAGACCACCCTGCATTGAGCAGCCAGAGGAACGAGATAGAACCCACCGGGGGGCCCTTGAAGTGCCTGAGGCGGCGATAAACCAAAAGCCTTTCAGCCACAAACCCGGTAATTACTATAGCAAGTACATAGTATCTTGCTGCGAACAGGGCGGTGGCGATGTCGGATAGTGCCATTTCGGATTTGGGACATCTGGCGTGGTGGTTGGCTCGTTGGTGGGGGCTTTTATGCGTTATAGGAGTTGATAGTGGCGGGTGTCAGCTGGGGTTAATAACGCTGACCGGTTTTGTGATCACAACCGAAGGTTACGGTACGTGTGTAGACGGCTTAACCACATTCCCGCGGTATTTTACAGGTCATTCCCCCCAACGGCCCGGTCGCTCCCCCCACGCTGCGTGCCAAGTCGTGCTTTACTAATTCTCGGCCCTAGGGGTTGTTGCCAGTGGTAGGTTGCGCCTGGGAGCTATCAAGGGATGGCGTTCCCTTAACTCAGTGCTATTCTGCTGCCGGACGCTTCGTTAGGCACTCCGAACCCTCTCACCAACCAACCGAGTAGGGGACCCTCACGAATGAGCGATAACCGCTGCATTGCGTCCGACCGAATTGGGTCATCCTGGTGTTGTGGATGTGAGTTGGAAGCGTTCTTCACTCTGGATCAGCGCGGGAGTGTGTGGTTTCGCCATTATCGGGGTGTGACTGCACCATTTCAAGATATCCTGATACAGAGATCCCGTATTCCACCCCAGACGTGGCTTTCCGGCGGTGGCCGACTAGGCACTAGGAGTAGGGCAGCGCTACTTGCTGTCCCACTGCGATGATCGACCCGGAATCCTAGTGCTCGCGAAGGGAACACAATCGGTCGGGGTTGATGTTGGAATATAACGATGTAGATTGAGCTTGTAAGTACAGGGAGAGAAAGCAAGAGAACGCCGGTGAGGCGAGTAAGAAAACTTTTGCCCGCTAGCGCCTCGGGCTAGGCAAATAGGAGCCACACGTTTTGGCTGGCTCCTATTCGTCGCGGCGGGAAACCCCCGGTTGTTCCGCCCGCAACACTTGTCATTTCAACAGTTGACATTAGATATTTGGTTGGGTAACTGCAGCCTTCGACTGCGTGTTGACTTCATATCTATTGGTGCCTTTATGTGTAACTGGGTTATACTGCATCCCCCTTGACTGTTCTTGTGCATTGCTCCACTACACTACTTCTGTCGTTCGTTGCTGGCGCCACTGTATAACTGCCTACCCCCTCACGACCAGTCAGTACCGCTCTTCAGTAGCGCTCGCACAGCCGTCTCGCGTCCCGCAACAGATAGAGGCAGACCCGCACAAACCGCACACTCGACCCCCGCTCGTTCCTGCAAGATTTAGCGAAAGGCATGAAGGCCCTTGTACTGGATTCCATCGCGGGAGCATCAGGCGATATAGGCACGCGGAGGCGGTATCTTCTTCACGGCGTAGTTAAGGGTGTGCGAAGTAAGCTAGATCGCACTAGCGTACAGGTCAAGTGGCAATCACGTATGACCCAATAGGACTTTTCGACCGGCTGCATAGATAGAGCTTGTCTCCCCCCCATACAATAGGCTCTGGAATACCACCCATCCAAGGCGACCCCGTAACACGAACGGAGGGGAATAAATACGGTGGGAACATGGGCTTGTATCTAGTGCGTGGTTCGCGTGACGAGTCTTGAGCCATTTGCGCGTCGCGTCTCCACTCCTTCCCTACCTTCTACATTGCAGAATACCTCTTCGACGCACTCCTCGGGGCTTCATTTCTGAGAATCGTCGGTTTGATCATAAGCCGGCCCTGTGCGAGGAGGTGTAAGAGGTTGGCATGGCCTTTTAGAGGTGCTAAAATCATCTGAAATTGAATTTGTTCTGTATTTCTCTCGTGGAGCCCGACCACGCATCTGGCGAGAGAGGGTCTATAACTCGCAGAAACTACAACGCATCCTCTCCAAATTAAAGGGAACGGGCGCGATAACTGTTGAATAGTAATCGCGTGGCTGTGCTAAGCGCCACAAGAATTGTGGCGCCTGCAACCACCAAGATGTCTCGGACCCTCCGAGCATTACGACGACTCAGCTGGCAATAGGCCGGAGGCCTGCCATGAGCCCGTCCAATGTGCTGGAGGCCTGCCATGAGCCATTGCGAGCATATAAGCCGGCTGGAACCACATGTAAAGTAGAGATCACGATCAAGTCAATATAACAAATATTCTACACCAAAATCGTATGACCCCTATTCCTTCCGCTGAACTTCAATAATAACCTACTTCGGTATCTGTGAGAGCATATGACATATGTGATGGTGCAATTACCCGCGACCTTGCTGGTCTAGTGAATAACAGTCGCCTAAATTGTATGGATCCTATTCACCGCGCGAGTCACTAGAGTCCGAGATGGCCATTTCGCGCTTGCGAACGCGACTCCACTCACTTCAACCCACTTCAACCCACAGCACGACCATAATGCCACGCAAACGAAGCACTAGAATGGCCGAAATGAATTCCAGGATGGACGAGGCTGTTGAAGCTGTGCAAGTGGGGCAGTTTAAGTACTTAAAGTATGCAGCGGAGTACTTTGAAGTCAATTGCGACACTCTGTCGCATCGCCTTAAAGGATGCAAAAACCACGCGCAGGGTCACGAATCGATGCAATTACTTTCTAATGCTAAAGAGGATGCATTATCTCTATGGTGCAAACAATTAACAGCAGGTGGCTATCCTACAAGCCATCAAGTAGTAAAGGAAACTGCGATAGAAATCCTGCTACAATGTATCGCTAAAATTAACATGGCGGACATGCAACTTGTCATGACTTCTATAATTGGCAAGGAATGGGTCAAACGCTTTCTTAAACGACATCATACTTTAGCTATAGTATGTAGTAAAGCAATTGATTCCCCCAGATGGCGAGACACTACATCTGAAGTTATCAACACATGGTTTGATGCATTTGAAGATGCATTAAATACTCATCGCTTTGAAGATCACAACATCTACAATATGGATGAGACTGGTTTTGCAATTGAAACCAGTCAAAACAATCAAGTCATTGTGAATAGTAGTTTTAGAACACAGTATAAGACTGAACCTGGACGACAAGAATGGGTTACGATTGTGGAATGTATAAGTGTTGATAGAACTGCTTTTCCTCCCCTTGTGATCTTTAAGGCAAAAAATATTAGTAGCAATTGGGTATCAGAGTCTACACCATGAGATTGGATATTCAGCAATAGTTCTAAAAGATGAACTAGTAATGAGCATGAAATAGAGTGGTTAAGACAAGTATTCGAACCAGTAACTCATGAAAAAGCAATAGGTAAACCCCGTCTATTGATTTATGATAGTCACAACAGTCACATATCTGGTAACTTTATTGTACATTGTATGGAGTACAATATTGTCTTACTTGTCTTACCTTCGCATACTTTGCATTATACTCAGCTATTAGATGTGGCAGTTTTTGGTCTGCTTGCAACAGCTCTTAATCAAGAAACTGATCGCCTTAATTCTATTACCTCAGCATCTAGAATCAGCAAGGCAGAATGGATTGAACTATATACAAAAGCTCACCAAAAAGCTATTACCTCTCAAAATATCCATTCTGCATGGCACGGAGCTGGGTTGGTTCCATTGCAGCATTCTAAAGTCCTTCGTCATATTGTTTCTATGCGACCAACAACACTAACTATAACAACAACACCATTAGATCAGAATCCTTTTGAAGCGATTAGTAACTCTTCACCTGACCCATTACTGCTTAGGCAAGCTAATGCGACCTTTAATTCTCAACTTGTGAGCGGAAATCTGTTGAATACACCTGCACGAAAATATGCGAAAAATTTTACCTACATATCAGAACGGCTTGCTGCGCAGGTTGCAATACTGCATAAGGAAAGAAAGGATGAAGAGAAGGTATTAAAAAAGAAGCAAAGGCAACAGTTAGGCAAAAGAACAGCAGTTAAGGGCCATTTTATGCTCAGTACAGCAGAAATTCAAGAGAAAGTGCAAGCGGCAGAATTGGAGACAGCACGAAGGAAGGCAAGCAAACGGGCAATCAAGAAACGCAAGCGACAGAAAACACCATCAGAGGATGAAGCAGAGACTGCAATTTCAAGTAGCGATAACAAAATTAGTGATATAAGCGACTGTGTTGTAGTTTCATGGTCTTGATGTAGTTGGGTCGCATTCGTGTGCGCGAAATGGCCATCTGCGCGAAATGGCCATCTCGGACTCTAGTTGAAAAAATTTTCCTCATACTAGAATTCTTGTTTTCCTTACTTGGAATGCTACATAGAACACATACTCAAGCCTAGATTGAATACATACGCTCTACAGAGCTCACGTTTCTAACAGTATCGCCGTTTATAAGCGTGCTCTACCGAGCCTGGACGGCCAGGCGATTTTGTCTAGGGCAGAAAAAAGATCGACATCCATGTGCTCCTTGAGGACATGGATAATGTTGTATGGGGCTGAGGCCTCTGCCCGTTTCCGTCCCTACCAAGGTTCTGTGGCTGAGGGCAGGCGAACGATGCCGCCCATATATTGTGAGTGCGAAATCAATCGAGACACCATCAAGCGATGACCACTATCAAAGTCATTTTTAGCAATCTAGTTCAAACGTCAACCCCCACCATTCAATTGTCGATGTAAGGCTCTAGAATGATTATTGTGATGTGTCTAATCCAATTGAGTCGTAGAACCGCCGTGATATTACCTCCCGCTGTGATATTGCCTTCCGCCATACAAATGCCACGCATAGAGCCTCATCCGAAGACGCTCATCCGTCAGTCCACACATACCCTTAGGCCCTCAGCACATAAGCGTGCCAATTCTGAATCTACATCACCGCCCCCGCCTTCCTCGCAGCGTGTCAAAAAGGCTTGTACAGCAACTGTGCCGCCTATAAATCCTCAACGGCGGCAAATCGTGACTGATGACATAGATGAGGAACAATTTAATGGGGGTGACGATGTGGATGCTACGCAGTTAAAAGAGCAGGCAGAACGGATAGAGGAGGAGTATGAGGAGGAGGATGAGGAGGAGGAGGAGGGGGAGGAGGAGGAAGAGGAGGATGCTCTGAGGTATATGAGCATGTGGAAGGCCATGGTGAATACCAAGGAGACCTTATGCTTCAAGTCTGGAATATATACAGAAAGCGATTTATCAATATACTTGATCCGTATTTGGCAAAGAGAAGTTCTTGAGCGTGCGAGGCCGTGGCAGCTCGAAATAGTCAAGCTTGAGGCAATAGCTTCCTACGAACGGTGCAGAGCATTGGACGAATGTCCATTCGAGCTACAGCATCAGCACGATTTCCAGGATACTCTCGAAGTGCTAAAGATGTGGTATATGCAGCACAAGAGAGTGAGCCTATGTATTATGCTATTCTTGAAGGAAGCTATTCCGGAGCCATGAACTCAGGCCGATCTGAATTCGAATTCTAAGCCTATCAGCGGCCACAGGACTGCTACTCAATGGCAGCTAGTTGAATTACCTGATATTTTTTAGGGTGAGGCAGCCGCCGGCAACTCGATGCCACAAGTTGCTGACTATTGAACTTGCTCTAATAATCAGTGTAGGAACAAAGATAGGACATGCTGGGTAAATAAACGGAATCTGGATGCTCGCGATAATGCGGCAGATCACTATCCGGTATCCGGCAAGATTTTTAGGCAGTGGAGTTGCAAAATTGCTGATGGACTATCTATGGTAGAGCAACCATCACAGCAGATTATTGCTCTGCTTGTGAATTGGCAGGAGAAGGAGTGGAAGAAGAGCACACAGGCCCAGCAGACTCCTAGACTGGCAGAAGATATCTCATCTACTACTAATCAATTACTACAAACCCTAATTGCTGCTCAAACTTAGTATCTCACTCAAAACTTATATGGAGAACTCTATAGCCTATCGGCGCTGCTGTCTAATTCTCCGCCAAACCTTCTATCAGTCCCTCCGCTGAATCCTCCGCTGAATCCTCTGCCATATGCTCCGCCATATACTCTGCCAGCACCATCGAGTCCTATTTATTCGAATAGCAATCCGAGCGAGATATTAGCGCAGTTTTTCGACTGGCTAATCTACAGATCTAATGAGCAATAGAGAGAGTCACTGGAATATATCAAGAATAGGCTACTTGACGAGGATTGGAATCTGGATACTCTACGTGATGAGTACAAAGTCGGAGTGATGACAATGGCAATTTGGGAATCATATGGTTTTAAACTAGGCACGCTGGCGAATATATGATACAAGATATCTGAATTCAAGCAGCAGAGGCATCAGAGGCCTCAAAGCAGTGGTAGTAATAACAACTTGTAATGTTCGTTTCCATTTCTCTTCTGTTCAAAATATACCAGAATGAAGGAATAGGAGCCAGCAAAATTGTAAGACTCCTATTCTGTCAACTTGGATATATGTGAAATTAAAATGAAAAATTAATCTATTCGGGGCTACCTATATGGGGCTACCTATGCAGAGCTATCTATTCTTGTCGGTTTACAATATATCTTGCCTTCTGAAAGTGCCCTTTGACGTTTGCTTCGCCCTTGCATACTTGACATATGGCAAAGTCCAAGAAGTTGCCAAAATCCTCGAAATCTACCGCCAGCATGTAGTTCCTCTTGATCCATGACTTCAGGTCTCCAAACGTAGGTTCAATGGGATTGTAATCCGGCAAGTAGGGTGGCAGGAACCTGAGCAGAACACCTGCTTCATTACAGAGTTGTTGTAAACGTAGATCTTTATGAATTGATGCATTATCGAGAATGAGAACTGACCGGGGTCCAGAGTACGGTGAGCAATACGGCAAGACCCTCTCTTCTATGAATTCAATGAATAAATCGGCCGTGATAGCACCTTGGTAAATAATGTAATCAAGGTAGCCGTCGATTGTGAGCGCTGGCAGAATGCTCTACTGCTCAGAGTGCTTGATTGGTATCGATTGGATGCAAATCAGTCCAATGGGCGACCACCCATACCTCCTATCACCTGTCCTCTTGTTTGCACCGGATTCATCCAGGAATACGAGCTGATCTGGGTCCCAAGATTTCTGAAGGCCTTGCCAGGCCGTTCGTAGAGCTGCATTTTGCTTAAGTGCTTGATTCTGTGTCTTCTTTCGAGACCACTTCTTGTGGTCAAGAAGATAACGAATGCAGCCAATTGAAACCTCTAATTCGTATTTATCGTAGATAAACTGCTGCATCTCATCTAGGTATACTGTCGGCCGATCCATTATAAACTCCATTAATCTCTATATAAATTATTAGAAATCAATATCCAGCATACCATGGTATCATCTAGTGCTTACATCTTCCTGATATGGTAATAGTAAGTGCGAACGACCTAGTTTGACTGTAGGCAGAGGATATGCAACCCCCCAGAGCTCTATATTACGCTCGATGCGATATATGGTCTCGCGGGCAACCCCTATAGCTTTGGCAATGCTTGCAATAGGCTTGGCAGTAGACAAACGGATAAGGATTCGATGGAGAACATCATCAGGCAAGCGTCGAGGCATCCCCGAGGTCAATTGGGCGGTATGCTCAAGATGTAACACAGTGTGGCTTAAAATTGCAAGTAACAACGATCTGCATGACGGAGGGCAATATCACGGCGGTTCTACGACTCAATTGGATTAGACACATCACAATAATCATTCTAGAGCCTTACATCGACAATTGAATGGTGGGGGTTGACGTTTGGACTAGATTGCTAAAAATGACGTTGATGGTGGTCGTCGCTTGGCGGTGTCTCGATTGATTTCGCACTCACAATATTCCCCAGTTCCATCCGTGTTTTCTTCCAAAGCAGCCCGGATAAAGACGTCTTGGAACGAAAATAAAAGAAGACGGGGACCAGCTCAGTTTATCGAGGGAAGGCGTAGGAGGAGCCGGGCCTCAGCCAGCCACAAGGTCGGTGCGCTTGGCGCCATTCTTGGTGCGCCGCGGTTGATGCGCAAACCAGCATGTCTTGAACCCGTCTACTGGCCATTCCGCCCCGGCCTTTTGACTCCGGCCCTTCGATGGTGGGGGGCTGGCTGAGACCGACCGAAATGTACCCCAGCTGGGTAGCTCCCGGTCATGGGCAGACCAACCCCGTGGGTGCCTGTGTTGGGCCGCTGGGCTGGGAGTCGTGAGAGCTGATATCGTGGTCTATAAAGAGCGCCTTACTCCTTCTCAAGTACCCTATCAGCCAGTCTCACCGCCTTACCGGAGCCCAAGTTATCAACTAAACGGAACCCATCTTAGCTACTGAAGATACTACTTCTCCCCTCGATTCTCTACAACATTACGATAGTGAACAAATCTGGGGGATCCCAGTCATACTCTCTCTATCAAAAAGCCCCCACAGTCTTCCGTTCGTCCCCCGACGTCTTCACAAATGTCTACTTAAACTCACCACTAATACCCATCGGCCGCACCGGAACCTTTACCGTCAGCAAGGCCCCATACGCTATTTGCGGCACCTCCCCGGAACCCATGGAAGGCATAATATGCATAACAGGGGATCACACCCCTGTTGTCTTGGCTACGGACATCAAGCGCGGGACGGATGCACACGTCATCGTTCGAGATACCGGAATGATGTTCGACGTTACCAGGGATGGTGCCATAGCCTCCCCACCAGGTGCATATCGCATTACAACCGGGGGCGATTTCGTCTTTCCAAATCCCCGTAAGCAGTTGTACTCTACTAGTAGCCTGAGATGCGAGCCCAACTGACTTTCCCACTATCCAGAGGGTTACCTCATCGGACTCGGAGCCGAGAACCCAATGGATCCCTCTGCCGTCATTCCCGTAGCTACTTTCTCTGCGATGCCGTCGATGTCGTACGATATCGTCCCGGCGACCACCTACTACATCGGCACTTGGACGGACGATGAGGGAGAGATCATCGACGTGCGAAAAATTGGGAGAGAAGCTGAGATTGACTTCACCCGCCAGACCTCGACCAACGCTGCGGTCACGCACAACCCGGACGGACCTACAGCTTGAGGTATTTACCTACCACCATATCGAATACGGTACCTCCTAATATTCCACGGGAAAACCCCAGTGTGCCCTTTGGTAAGTTTCTCGTGCGGGAAATGCCCATGCAGCTAGCGCTTGTTAACCCTGGTCAATATACTCCGCTAACCATCTCCAGGGGGCTCTACGACCTTGGCCGAGGAGCTCGTCACGGTACGTATTACTCTCGTCTGGCCTGAAGGCTTCCCGATTGGCCCCGCGACGATCCCCTACATCGCTAGTAAGATATTAGGCGTAATCCGCATCAGAGTTCAGTTTAGTGGAATCCTAGTCAGATGCGGGGTACAGATCTCCCTCGAGAGCTTTGATTGCGAAGACGGATTAGTCATGGATAAACTGTTGGTCATCAGGGAATTCATTAGCACAGAAAATGGACGGGTGATCCCGATCCCCGAGAATCCGTCGGTGGCAACACCAGATCCAGTGGGGGTCATGCAAGGCGTGAAGGTGGAGTTCACGGACCCCAGTGGGTTTGCACAGGAGGTGACCAACCCAGAGTGGGATGTGCTTTTTAATCCTAAGGCTTCTGACCCCACTGAAGAAAAGAAGGGGGAATACAATTGAAAGTAGGGGTGCCGACGAGGAGAGGCAGTTATGTGTAAGCAATGCGGTTGAGCGAGTAACTTGCTGAAGTCGCGGGAATCGTTTTGCGTCTATTCCAGGTCAATTCTTCCCCGAGCAGGTCCAACGCCCCCTAACCCAAGTGGGATCTGGTTTTTTTTGTTCCCGTCTTTGCCCCTCTTGCAACCCCCGTCACGACGGCATTATCTGTGCCGGTTGGTGTTTTTTGTTGGCCCTAGCCCGCCGCTGGCCCCTCTGCTAGCAGCAGACGGTTCCCTGGACGTCACTGTCTCTCTATTTCCTTGTGCGTTTAGTAGGCTCGCACACCTACTAGTGACCAGAATTCCGGATCGGACATTTAATTACGGACTAGTCCCTCCTCTGAACCAAGAGGATAAACAAACAACGTAAATTACCCACGTACTGAGGGCTGACTCTAAGTCGTTTAGTGCTGGCCTTGCACATAATACTCCGAGAAAAGTCCGATTGGAAACATATCCTTCTAGGAGTATCTACTGACTTTATTGCCCGCTCGGAACATATGTCGGTTTGTGTGGAGTCATAGCCTGTCCATCAGCAAGAAAAGAACCCGGAGGCCTCCACGGGAGCGCAATCTCGGAGTAAACTAATCCAGGCACAGCCACCTCCAGTGACTGAGGCTCAGCCCCTCGGTAACACTGAAGCGCTACCATAACACCTATCCTCTTTTCTCGAATATAGTTCCGGGCGAACTGTTTACCCAAGCCGACAGTCACAATGCCCAGTTCCGGAGCCAGGACTCTACTTTCTAATTCGGCCAGTAATGTCGGTTTCGGGATTTCGTTCTCACAGCACCAATAGCAGCCTTCGGTGTCTGCAGGGCGGCGCGTGACAAGAATCGTGTGTAACAACGAGATACCTCTCGAGAAGCGGGGTAACAAAGGCCACCTCCGTAGAAATTGCGACTTCTTGATCGTGAAAGCACTGACCTGGATAAATCCAGCCACCTCCATGTGCGACGAAACCCAGCCAGATTACTACGCTACTTTAGGGGTAACCCAAGACGCTGGCGCCGACCTGATCAAACGAGCCTACCGGAAGCTTGCTCTCCTTCGCCATCCAGACAAAAACCCCGACAACCCAAATGCTTGTGTAGAATTCCGCGAGGTAGCGAAACGGCTTTCCTCAGAACCTTGTCCTAGCAGCACTCATTGACATATTCTACATCTAGCTCCATGAAGCTTACGAGGTCTTATGCGACGATGCTCGAAGGATATTATATGACTCGAAGTACACGCGTATCCGGGCAGCCCGGGATCACCAACGCAAAGAAAAAGCAGAACAAGAGAAGGCGAAGAATGAAAGGGCGAAAAGAGAGACCACGGAACGGGAGCGGGTAGCAAGAGCTAGGGTGAGGACGGAAGCGATTGAGAAACTCAGACTCAAGGTCGAGAAGATTGAGAAAGAATTGGGATGGATGAAGGACGCAGCAGTTCGGAATGGGGAAAACTCGGGGTGGTGGGCCTACATCTGGGGAGGGAAAGTGACGGAAGAGGAGAAATTGAAGAGTGAGCAGGAAAGGCTACAAAAAGTAGCCGGGGCAAGGATAAAGGAAGAATTACTGCAGCGAGAAAAGACCAAACTCAAGCGACTAGAAGAGGAGCACGAAAAATGGGTGAGGGTTGAAGCAGAGGCAAGAACGAAGGAGATGAGGGAAGAACTCGAGAGGCAAAGGAGGGAAAGAGCCGAGAGGCTGCGAGAGCAGCAGAGACAGAAAGAGAGGGAGCAAAAAGAAAAGGAGCAGAGGGAAAAAGCCGAAAGGGAGAGACAATGGGCGCAATGGGAAAAGGAGCAACGAGAAAGGGTACAGCGAGAAAAAGAAAGGCAACAGCGAGAAAAGGAACTAAGAGAGCAACGGGCACAAGAAAGGCTCGCCGAAACCCTAGCCCAAGAAGCCCGCGAACGCGCAGCAAGACAGCGCCGAGAACAACAACAACAACAACAGTCCCAGAGAACCAGAAGAGGCAAAAGAGACCCCCCCACCACCACCGCCTGTCGCCACCTAAAGTTCTGGCCAAAAATCGACGGCGACCACCAGTGCAGCGTCTGCAAGCGCCGTTTTCGCTCCTGGATCTTGCGCTGTCCCGATTGTGCCACCCTGGCTTGTGCCGGGTGCAAGAATGCGTTGAGGGGTAGGGGGTGAGGTGCGTTGGGGATTGTGGTTGTGGTTGAAGAGGGGGAGGGGTGAAAAGGGGGGTTGTTGTCGGTTGGGTTGGGTTTTTTTTTTTTTGCCGGTTTTCTTGGTGGGTTTATTTGCTAGTTTGTTAATAAATCTTTCTTTTTGGGGACGGGGGACGTAGATGGATGGGGGTAGGTGAAATGATGTGGGAAGCTGACGGGTTGGGATTCAACTGGTTTGCTGGGTTGGATCTCACTCTGTCGTTGGTATTATGACGATCTGTATGTACGATGTAAGGCTCCTGAGACCTGGGAATGGGGGGGTGTTGGTCTCCTTGTGCGATGGCGCTAAGGGCTTGGGCTTGGTTGCTTGATCCCGACAACCCGGACGGGCCATACGAAGAGACACTAACGCCTAGGGATTTTGCTGTACGGCTACTCCCCTATTCCCATTGTGCAGTATCCCGCCTCACATCATTGTTTAAACGAAAGCCTGGGCCGGATCTCCCCCCTTATACACGTAAATAAGCTCCATCTCCCGATAGATAACAAACCCCACCTCACCTCACACCAAGAAAGAAAGAAACCACCGCACACAAGAGCCCGCAAGCACAACCCCAGCCAAATCAAAGCAAAGCAAACCCCCCCCTTCAACAAAGTGAGTCATAATCCGGATCAGGGCGGTCGGGGAGGTGTACGAGGATATCCTCGAGAAACTCGGAATCGCTCTGCAGGCAGTCGAGGAAATCGGGGTGTTGTTTCAGGGTGCTGAGGATCGACGAGGCGTAGTTTGCGATGAGATTCCGCATTTTGTCGAGGGGCCGTTGGCTGGAAGGCGGTGGGTCGCGTAGGGTTTCGGCCGTCGAGGGTTCTGAGCACCCGTTAGTGCCTGGAATCGCGTTATCCCCGGCTCCTTCTTCGCGCTCTGCGTGCGGTGTGATGGCACGGTCGGGCGTGCCCGAGTAAACGATGTGGATGAGTCGTGTGGCTGCTTCCGCTGACAAATTGCCATGGTATCCAGAGGCCATTTTGAGCTCGCGAGCCATGTTCACGAGTGCCTCCCGTTTGAGGTCCCCCATACACAGGCGCTCTGCTAACACGTAGACGCTCGCATGAGTCGTGCACTTGGCGCCTCTTTCGCCCGCGACACCGCCCTCGTACGAGCCGTGGTAGATATAGTCGACGAAGGCATCGAAGGCTCCCTCAGTACACCCATTGCCGTCGAGCTGTACGGTATTCTCGCTGACCTCAACCGTGGGAAGCTTCGAAGAGAAGAGCGTTGTGAAATATGGGCATTTCTCAATGAGAAGCCTCTTGTGCAGGAAGTATTTCCTCTTTGATCCGCTGGCTATGACACACACCGTCGGGGAGTCAAATTTACTTGCGGCCGACAAGAACTAAGGGTTAGTATTGTCGTTACCCACCGCACATCCTAGGGTCAACTACGTACGCAGCAAAACTCCTGGCTGCTTCCCTAATAGGAGCCTTTTGAGAGCTCTCGAAATCCGTTTTAGCTTTCTGGGGAACCGGCCTAGCGGCCGACCAGCAACCCCAAGGATCGCTCATGCCTTCAGACTCGGGGGGCGGGGGCGGGGGCAAGGGCGCGGACACGGGACGACAGTTGCAGCGTTTCTTACCCGTTTTTCCCATATCTGGCACAAAGCTCAGTGCGAACAGGAAGGGCGCGGGGAGGGGCGACAACTCCCATTCTACGAAGAATCACATGCGGTGGTCACAGGCTGGCCTATAGGGAAACGAAACGATCGACAACACACAGCCTAGCCATCTACTCGCTGCACGTGCTTCAACAGCGATACCAGCCTCGTGGTAACTAATCGGAGACTGTGGGACATTGCCGGCCGGCCTTTACGTATTAAATGGGTTGCCGGTGCCGCCAGCTGTTGTGTGCGAGTTGATACTACGTACTGTGAAGGTTGTTCCCGGAGTCGGTTGCGGAGATATGGATGGATTGCTCTATCTAAGCAGAGAAGGGCGCCCCATAACCCCTCCGTACGACGCCCTAGTCTATTGTCTACAGTACGCCATAGAGAAAGCAAAAAACACGCTAAAATACCGCCGGCAGATACAGAAGACCAAGACCCGCCTTGCATTGCCTTCGCGGTTAGATTGAAGAGTACGTCAAAACGGAACGGTCGCCGACGACCAATTCGCAGCACCTGGACCGTTACTCGACAGCACTAAAATATTCTTTTCCACGGCGACGAACACCTTTGCCTGATCGAACAAACTAATGGCCGCAAGCCCCGCTCCAACGCGCCCATCCCCCTTAGCAATCGTAGTCGGCGGCGAAAACTCGCGGTAGTCCTCGTCTTCTTCGAGGTTCGCCGTTGTGCGAGTTTGAACAACGAGCGACCCGCTGCTGGATAGGTAGGTTAGGAGAACGAAGGTGCCGTTACCCTGAGTTACGGAGGTGGCGGAAATGCTCGTGCCGGAGGTGACGTTGCTTGGGGTGTACTGGACACTGTAGGTCTTGAGGTTCCATGCCGTGTCGATGTATTTCCGCCCCTGGATGGCGAGGTTCGCGCTCTGGCAAAATACCTCCTCGACTTCGCCGGTTGGGGTAAGCCAGCGACATGCACCAATACCGGATCCGATCTTGCATGGGCCTAGGGGTCCGGCGCTGCCTTCGCGCCACAACTCATCGCGATAATCATCAACACCGAATTCTCGCAGTTGCCCGCTAGAGTCTTGGTAGTATATCCACGCCGATGTGCCGTTCCTCCACGCGACAGCAGCAAGCTGTGACTCCTTGTGGGCTTTAATCTTATAACTCCTTAAATTCGAGAGCCGCCAGGTGTTGTTTGTTGGGGCATTGTTGATGCTAGAAATCAGGTTGTCGGCAGTAATGTAGATGATCGAAGGGCCACCAACCCAGTCCAACATTACGAGTGGGGTATTGGGTCTGGGGTTCGCTCCTTCCACACACTGTACCGCATTACTCCATGATGATTGCTCTGTACGGATGCAGAACTTGCGGGCTCCGGTGGTATACACGACTTTTGTTTCGATCTGCTTGTGGGACGGGAAGGTGAAAAAGGTTCCCAGGGAGGCGGCTGCGGCGCCGAGCTTCGCACCGCCGATGGGTACGGCATCAGAAAGAAGCGGAGTCGTTATGATAGGCTCGTGCGGCGAACTCTTTCTAAGACTCGTATACTTGACGCCTAGCACAGTGGTCGAGATGATGGCGGCGACGGATAGAGATACAAGCGCTACATACACAACCCGGTGGGCGCCGGGCATCGCACACCAACGGTTTTTCCGCAGACCAACGACGTCCAAGTCACTCTCTTCCCTTTCCTCGCTGGACTGATGGCTAACGATACCCTGTGGAGTGAGGTCCTGGAGCGGCTGATCTGCGGATTGGTTATTCATGAACTTTCAGACAGCTCTAGTACTAAGATATTTTAACCAGGTCAGTAACGGCACGCCAGTATCCAGAGCCACCGGGTGGGGAGGATACATACTGGTTAGGGTTCTGATCTCCGCTCGCACTGGGGACAGCCAGCGTCAGAATAACTTCAGATACTGTACAACAGGAGGGTGCAAGGCGCGTGGCCGGGCAAGGGGACGGATGATTAAGTACCCGTTAGTCTACTCGCTGGACATGACCCGCGCACCTCCATCGCCCGCGTCCATTCGCATGCGCGGAGTATCTTGTCCAGGCACCTGCATGAGTCAAGTCAGCAAGGTCGGTGGCGAGGCATACCGCGTGGCGTCCCCAAGGCCGAGCCGGACGGCAGCAGGTCGTTCCGAAAAGCAAAAACCCCAGCGAACGGCGAGAGTGAATACCTGAGGCACATTGAAGCCTCGTCCGACCCCGCCGACAAGCCGTCCCCTGCAACCGAATTAAACCAGCTCTGCCCAAGCAACGGAAGCCATGAGCGCTTAAGCTCTACGCCATCCGCCCCCATGGCCCAGTCAATAAAAGTTAGCTTCATATCGGGAGGAATGGCGGAGATGAGACGTAAAGTGCGAACGCTACTCAGCCGGACCGGCGGCTGGAGGGCCGCCACAAGGCTGTCGCTGGTGGTAATCCGCTCGGGCCTAGACCTCTATAAACCATCTTACATAAGAACGAGTGTCATCTACTCACGGCCCGTAGGAGTCACACGGCAGGGCCAAGAGTTTCCGACACTATCCAGGGGATTAAGTGTTCCCGAAAGCCACGGAAAATAGCCCTTCACCCAATCCCAATCGGAGAGTAAGCCTTTTTTTATAGCACGCGGCAACACTTAATACCACAGATAGGTTGTAGCTAAAATGCGCGTCAGGAGGTGTCGTCCACAACAACAATCACAACAGCCTGCCCACTCTACTCCACGCCCAGCAACCAGGCCTTTCTTGGCGCCCAGCCCGAGTTCTTTGGCCACTATTCGCGTACAGAATACGCCACCTATATCCTTTCCCGATAAAAAAAGCGGGAATGCCGCCAGTGGCTTAGGTTAGCAATCTTACACCCGTACGCGAACAGTCTAGAACGTCCTAAAGGCTGTCACCTCTCCCTCCCTCCCCCTACGAGACCCGAAACCCTACGCCACCAAAAAGAATGTGCGAGAACCGGCCGCGCACAGTGCTGTGATATTCCAGGAATTGCTAGGCCCGGTAACCCACCGCCATCCAGAGTCGGTCGTGGGGGTTTTTCCGCCTCCAGGGGAAAGTGGCTGGTGTCGCTGCCTAGGCAACAGCGGAGCTACATTCCATTTCTCAAAGAGGCCCCCAGCTGCTCTAACATTCAGCTTTTACTGGGTAGCCGCAATACACCATCATATCTCCAGAGGAATTTGATACCTACACGATTCTACGGTTTTCGTATCTGGTATACCAGAACCCCACCTTACCCAGAGACCTGGGGTCTCGGGCAGTTACCCACCCAACAACGCCAACCCATTAACCATTTACCCATATTCCAACAGAATACATCCTGTTGTAGAATACTCGCCCCAGAGCGTCAGATTCTCCATGTCTTATTACGCCCAGTAGACAGACTCACAGAAGGTCGACCAAGCCGCATCAAAAGAGCCCATTCTCCGCGAGGAGCATTGGCACGCGGAGCGCACCCCTCTGAGCCCTTTTCCTACTCTCTCTAAGACTGCCTGGTCAGCTAGCAGATAGCGCACCCGAGGTGAGTCATCCATTTAGTTCCTTCACATTGCTCTACAACAACGCCCAACAGCTTCAACCGCCCCAAGACATTTTCCCCGCGACAAAGGCTTTTTTTTCCCTTCGAGACGAGGTTCTATAAAAAAAACCTCACCATTTATCATAGGGTATCCTGCCTACGAGGAGAGAAAAAAAAACCCGGGCCATCTACTCCCAACGAATAAGACATGATTCCCTTTGTAGAAATGAGCCTACAACCCCTCCATACTTTATATATCCCGATCGCTAGCCAACGGGGATCTCGGCCACCCCATAAAGCCTCCTTGCGACCTGTAACTTAGTCCGTCTCTTGAAACAGAGCGGGGATCAGCTAATAAATACGTGGGCTCTCTCCACCCACGCAAACTCATGAAGCCCACAGCCCATCTCTATCTCTTTATCTACCCGGTGCTCCACCATACATTATTGCCGCTGATATCTTTTCTTCCCCAGCGGGCTTAAAATCGTTGCAGAGCTTAGGGCCTACCGCTCTAATACACTCCGTCTAGAACTTAAGGACCTTTGGCTTCTCCCAGCTAAAGTTTTGGTTGGTAAAATGTCCGTTCTTCGCCGTCTGGAAGTAAATCGGCTTGGCAAGGTCCAGTTCCTTTACTATAACTCCGGGTCTCATGTCGAAGTTGTTCTTGATGACTACCACCAATTCCTCCGATGATTTCTCAGACGTTCCATAGGTTTCAACGAAGATAGATAGTGGCTCGGCCACGCCGATAGCGTAGGATAGCTGGACGAGACACCGGCGTGCAAGCTTTGCAGTGACAAGTGACTTGGCGATCCACCGCGCGAGATAGGCCGCAGAGCGGTCCACCTTTGAGAAATCCTTACCAGAGAACGCACCACCCCCGTGGGCTCCCCAGCCGCCATATGTGTCGACGATAATCTTGCGACCGGTAAGGCCAGCATCTCCCTGTGGACCGCCGATGATGAAGAGCCCCGAAGGTTGGATCTAGCGCCCCTCGTTAGGAACCCCGACAAGATAGATAGGGAGAGGGATAGGGAATTTTAGAACTCACATGATACACAGTCCTATCATCAAGGTACCTTGCTGGGATGACTCGTTTGACAATCTTGTGCAGAATCTCCTCCCGGAGCTCTGCCGTTGTGATATCCTCGCTGTGCTGCGCACTTACAACCACCGTATCCACCCGAACCGGTATGACCGCTCCCCCATCGTTCTCGTATTCCACGGTTACCTGCGTCTTTGTATCGGGTCTCAGCCACGGCAGGGATCCATTTCGTCTTGCCTCAGCCATAGCGCTATTCAGCTTATGTGCTAATTGGATAGTCAGGGGTAGCAGCTCGGGCGGCCTGTCTCCGGGCAGTCGGATGAGAACATCGAGTTCGGAGAGTCGAACTCGACTGCCCCGGAGTTCTATATCACAAATTGAATTCCCGAAGGCTCACCGCTTTTCTGCAGTGGCTCTCCACATCGGAAGAGACTTCGGGATGCCATTCTGGGCCATACGGGTCCAGTTATGACATGCCAGGCATCCGGGTGTTCGGGCAGGGCGGGAAAGGAGGGGAGCCGGCAAGCATTCTCCAGTCTCTACGAAGTAGATATCTTTGATTTTTTACATATATAGCCTTAGATAGCGCTCGAAAAATAGAGAAGAATATTACTATGGCTTCCTGGATCCCTCCTACTGGCTTGCCAGACT
Organism: Geoglossum glabrum; assembly: GCA_021527465.2. Taxonomy (NCBI): domain Eukaryota; kingdom Fungi; phylum Ascomycota; class Geoglossomycetes; order Geoglossales; family Geoglossaceae; genus Geoglossum; species Geoglossum glabrum. The sequence goes on along the minus strand of JAJDFE020000327.1, from coordinate 9,487 downwards.
TTATTATAGCTCCTATTCGTGAGGCAATCAAAAAAATGCCACCACACCACCTCTTACCACCTCAAGCTGGTGAGGTATTAGACCCAGGCCAAGCTTACGAACGCCTCCAAGACTATGCTTTCAGTCAAGGCTTTTGTATTGTCATTTCTAGCCGTGATAAAGCCAACATCAATGTCAGACATACTTGTATTCACCATGGCCATACAACTCGAAACTGGCACAAACTAGATGACCACAAGACTGAGGAAGGCAATAGACAAAAGGAATACACCAATATACGAGCTAGAAGATGTCCTTGGCAGATGTACATTTCATATAAGGGTGTTACTAGAGGTAAGTACTATATGACTATCTTTTTGTATCCATATACTAATTTTTGAAGCAAGAGCTGACCAGAAAGCCTGGTTTCTGGGTATTACAAATGGAAACCATGCTAGCACTCATGACATGGTGCCTAATCCTCTGGCTTATCCTCTCCATGTGAAAAGACAGCCACAATATGCTGCAGCAATTCAGCAAGCCATAGCTCTATGCTCCGCCCAGATCAGCTACTCACAAGCCAGTTGAATTATGGCTGTCCAGGACCTCACACTCAATAGGAATGCTTTTTACAACACTCAGAGAAGCTCCAACAAGCAGCAGGATGGGCCAGAACTGCTCCCCCTTTTCGATTTTCTCAGCGAAAAATCCTACTATATTCGCTCTAGATATCGCTATGAGATAGACTCAGCAACAGCAGAACCTATCAGTAGGCAACTGGAACAGCTCTTTTTCATGTCTGATAGTCAGATCCAGTGGGCTCAGTGATTCTGCAGCTCTTTCATGGTGGAAATAGATATAACATTCGGTATCAATATTCTCAGATTACCCCTTACCATCCTGACCGGTATCAGTAATACTGGAGACTCTTTCCTGATGGCCTTCTGCTTCCTTCCAAGTGAAAGTGAAGTCTGCTTTGACTTTATCTTTGAGAATCTAAAGGAGTTAGTATGGGAAGAGTATCCACCCCCTATTGTTATTAATAGAGATCAGGCAAGAGGACTATCGTCTTCACTTCCATATAGTATGCCTGGTTCCATAGGTCAATTTTGCGAATGGCATGCTTTTGAGAACATCAAGAAGCATCTTATGAACCATGGATATGCTAGGGAGAAGATGAATACCACCAAACCCCTGATCTGGAATTACCTTCAAGCAAACACTTCTAGTGCCCTAACAACTGCCAGAACGAAGCTCTTCAAAGCCCTGAAGTCCCCAGAGATTCGCTACATCAAGGAGAACTGGGTTACCAAGGAGGACTTTATTTATAGGAGCTTTACTAAGCGGATAGCCAACTTAGGGGTTTACTCTACTCAGCGAGCTGAAAGCATGAATGCAGTTCTTAAGAAGACTCTCAACTGCCAGATCTTTTTGCTAGAGGCCTGCAGACGCTTGATAAAGGTGGTGGAGTCCTTTGAAGCCAGGTTACTTGAAGCAGAAGCTATGAGTATGACCTATAGGGCACAAATTTTGGATGTGAATGGGTTTGCAACTATCTTAGGCAAGGTTACCAGTTATGCGATTGGACTAATAGCATCAGAATGGGCTGCTGCATGTGTACCGAGGCCTGACTCCATCTGGCAAGGTAGTTGCTTATATAACTGCTCATTTCCTCTGAGATATGGGCTTCCTTGTGGCTACTGGATAACTAGATCTGTTCTGGAAGGCTTTCTCCTACCAATATCCTTGGTCCACCCATGCTGGTGGCTTTCTGGAAGCCCTGTTCTAGATGGTGGATGGGCTATGGGGTATCACGATGCAGCTATAGACCCTCAGCAGCACTGGATAGGTGGTTTTCACAATAGGGGTAAAGATATTATGATGGAATCAGTTCAACATCTGCTTGAACACCAGTCACGACTGCTTCCAGAGCAGTCAGAGCATCTTATGAGGCGAATGGTGAACAACAATAATCAGATACTGGCTGAGGTTCATGCTTTGAAGGCAAGGGATGAAGAAATTCCTTCTGAGCTTCCCCCCCCTTTGCTCCCTAACTTGAGTTTACAGGCAAGAAAACAGAAGGGAAGCACCAGAAAGCGAGCACTCACTGGTGCAGAGGCTTCTGAGCGTCAGCAGAAAGCAATGACAAGAGCGCAGACAAGGGCAAGAGCAGCTCGGGAGAGGGTAGCAGCCACATCTAAGAGGCGTACACGCATCCAGAAGGATGCAGATTTACTTGAGGATCAATTGCAAAGGGACGCTGCAGAGCATGTGTAAATAGTTTTGCTATCTGTGCATTCTGTTTACTCTATTTACGCTATTTGTGATCCTTGTTGCATTGCAAACCTCCCGGGCAGTCGAGTTCGACTCTCCGAACTCGATGTTCTCATCCGACTGCCCGGAGACAGGCCGCAGCTCGGGGGTCTCGTCAGTCGCATAACCAAACATAATGCCCTGGTCACCGGCGCCGAGTTGCTCTAGAGCCTGGTCGTAATGGAGAGCTTGGGCAATGTCTGGAGACTGTTCTTCAATGGCAACAAGGACGTTGCAGGTTTTGTAATCGAAGCCCTTGGATGAATCGTCATAGCCGATGTCTTTTATGGCTTCACGGACGATCCTCTGGTAATTGATACGAGCCTTGGTGGTAATTTCGCCGAAGACCATAACCATCCCTAGAAAACTGCGTCATCCTTGCATGGCTAGGTAGATAATAGATCAGGGATAACCCACCTGTCTTCGTGGCAGTTTCGCAGCCAACCTGGTTGAGTTAGATGTTGACTGCTAGACGCCAATAGGCTACTCACCTTAGAAAGTGGGTCCTCCCTCAAACAAGCATCGAGGATGGCGTCAGACACTTGATCGCTGGTAAGGCGGTGTGAGAAACAGACGCGAATCTCAGAGAGGTCGACTTACGCAATTTTATCCGGATGGCCTTCTCCGACCGACTCCGACGTGAAAAAAAATGTCCCTTTCTTAGCGGCGCCATTAGTAGCGGTAACCATCTTGCACGGACGAAGCACAAGCCGAAAAGGGAATGGGTGATGTGATGTGTGAAATGGCTTCCGTTGCAGATGGGAAGGATGAGTTGCAGAATGGGAGAGCAAAGGAACGGGGGGGATTCGCGCATTCATATAGGCTGAGCTGCTAACACTATGATACCGTTGGAAACCCTCCGGCTCCGTACTAAGTCAGCTAAACTGCGATAGGAAATCGGTGCCGGCTCAACCCCCCCGGTAGTCGATCTGGATTCCGGAGCGCTTCCGGCTCCCCGTTCCACATTGGTAGAGTGTACTCTGTGATTTAGTAGAGCCTGGTCCCCCAGCGCCTATCGGTTCCCAGCTGAGCAAACTTGCGGCGCAGGTCTAGACGGGCAAGGTGCTGTATTTCTGGTTTCTGCCATCTCAATTTTAATTTAATTTTTTTTTTTACTTCTTACTTTTTGTGCACGAGTGTGAGGTGTCCACACCTGAGATGTAACCTGTATATGCAAGACAATTTTCGCAATTCTTATTATATTTTCTTTGCAACTGCAACACCTTTACTTGTGGTGCCCAGATAGCGACTGTCCCCCTTTCGGCAGCTATTACCTAGCAAAATCTTGGAGAGTGTGAACTCGATTCTCTGCAGATAGATACACGAACTATGGGGGTCTTATATAGACCTCCTGTCAAAGGGAGTGTGTGCACCGTACCATTGCTAGTGTCTAACATATGGAATAAAGCTAACAAAGGAACGAGACAGAGGGGTCTAATGAATGCTACCCGTGAGCATATGCCTCAAGCGGATATAGTAATTCTAATATAAAACGGCGTCAAAGTTCAGTTTGGTGCAGGAGAAAGTCGATCGCATTTCCCCGACGCAATTTTAGCCATCTGGCCTTGGAGGGCCCTGGTAGCTGAAATGTGAAAGGGCAGCCAGGATTCTGCTGCATGGTTTTTGCAATGCAAATTCCATCAAGTGACCGAAATGCGAAAATGCAGCCCAGGAGTCCGCCGGGTAGTTTTTGTAGTACAAATTCCATCTAGTAGCTGAAATACGGAAGTGTAGCCCGGGAGTCCGCCAGGTGGTTTTTGTAGTGCAAATTCTATCTGGCAGCTGAAATGCAAAAGTGCAGGCCAGGAGTTCGCCAGGTAGTTTTTGCAATGCAAATTCCATCTGGGGCAGCTACGTTGGTGTACCAAGTCACGACTTCATGGATATGGTTGGGAAGTAGCCACACCCCATTCCTACCAACTTCACACCACCCACATATTTTTTTAATGACTATGGATTGTCAGGATATTATCAGAATACTAAAAAAGCAACATTATATGATGGGATGGAGTCTTGCTACTCACTCTATCAAGCCATTTCTCAGGAGTGATCTGTCCTCCTCCTCCCTTCCCACATAGAAAAAAAAAGATACTAGATTGGTAATATGAAAAGTATAAAGGACTAGGGGGGAATAAAAACAGGGAAAGAGGATATACAGTATAAATTATGTTCTTGGATTAGATATAATGACTATAAATAAATAGGCATTGCATAGTAAATAAGAACTCATTAGATATCTATATAGAAATTATCTTCAAGCTAGCAAACATAAGCTATCTAATTCATATTGCCCTCATTCAATTTTAGTAAGCAAGAAGTCTTTTTTTACATTCTGTATTAACTTGTTATTTGGAACTAAGTAAGCAATCAATTCATTTATTCTAAATACATACTGCAATAGAATTAATAGAAAGGATATTTATATCTTAGTAACCTAATATGACAAATTGACTTTGATTGAACTCAACAACATACTCCATACTAAAGACAGGTTAACTCAATTATATCCATAGTTTTTATATTCCTTTTTTTCAGTTGAATGATTTGTTTCTTCTTTCTCCTTCTATTATAAGCACAATTCTAGATATTTGAAAAATAATATTAAAACTACTCTATATTTAATGTCAGGTTCTAAGCGATTGGCCACAAGTGTTTGGCACAATATGAGTGAATGGACATTAATATAAGGTACAAGATAATATATTTATAGGTAGCTCAAGGGAATTATATAGCTCTGTATAGATATAGAACATCTAAAAAAAAATATTCTATATACAATATATATGTTGACTAATAAGGTTACAAGAAACATTCTTATTTCATTCTAAAAAAATACTTGCGGGTCTTAGTAAGACAGGCATGTCCTGCCTAGTAATCTAAGTTTCAAGCTACTTATTACATTCAATAATTTAAAGATAGAAAAGAGAGGAGGTTTATAAGAAAGCCTTGAACTTATATATATAAAAAAATGCCTTCCAATCCTTCTTTTTTGTGCTAAAAGGTCCACATATATAACAATTTTTATGATGAGCTCTTGCAATAGGTTTAGTAGATGTAAGTAGGTTTGTGGGTATGTTATGAAGTTCATTTAAAAAACTTTAGCCTAGAAATTATAGTTAATGTTTATACAAAGAGTTGCAAGTTATATAATGAGTTTATTAGGCTTATAAGGAAACTCATAAGCTAGGATAAGCCATTGAAAGATTGTAATATGGATTTTAGGAATAACTAGTAATGTAATGGTTTATAGCAACAATGGTGAGACTTCAGTGCAGAGTAATTATATTGTATTTATAGAGGTAATATAATTGTCATGAAAGTGAAATAGTAATTGTTGCAATGCATGACCTTAAAGTATTTTGCTCAGGGGTAATAGACCATTCTAGATAATGCTTTACCAATACTACTTGGATGAAACAATACTCATGAGGCTACTCTTATAAAGTTATGGTATCATCATATGATATAATAGCATCCACTTATTTAATTAAGTTGCTTCTACCTTCTTAATTAGAAAGATGAGATATTAGTACTTAGTCAAATATAAAGTTATATTCAGATCAGTAGCCTTAAGTCCTTTGGTGAGATCAACAGATTTATAAAGAGCATATCATATTTTGATATTTCTCAGACAAGAGAGCAAAAAGCTTATCGCTATATTCTTAGTAATGAGAGTATATAGCAGTAGCTTGTTACTACTGCCTCATCTGCTATATTCAATTCTACTCTACTATGAAGTATATAAACTCCATAGCATACTCTTGTTGATATACTTAACCAATTAATGAATTACTTTCTATTTTATATATATTGACCCTCCAATTGTAACTCTGAAAACTTCCATTTACATTAGTAATTTGAATTAGCAAAACTACTCTTAATTCTGTAATAAGAACTAATCACTACCTATTCTACTATAGGTAGTGGACTGCTTAAATATATGGTTCTGCTGACTCTTCCCTTACTACTATATTCTCTGACCCAGCTCTCATTTGCCTTAACTACCTTTATATAAGGCACTAGTAATGATGCTCTTAGAAAGGAAGCTTGTAGCCACGTTGGACTGCCTAAACTGCTTCCAGCTACCAGACGACACAATGACATTAGACCTTCACAACAACAATATGATCCATAAGCAAGCAGCTGCAAGCAATACATACAACTATATCCAACTTGCTCAATTAAACAACAGAAACAACTTCCTACTTCCCATCAACAAAGATGTTGCTACAAAAGCAATATGTCAGAAAAGCAACTTCCCAAAGCAGTAAATACTGAGCTGACAATATTACTGATAACAGAAAGAGTCAAGACAATAGAAGCTGGGTCAGAGAACAAGATAGCCATCAGGGAGCCAGCAGAATCATATATTTAAGTAGTTCGGTACCCATAGTAGGATGGGCAATGATTAGTTCTTTACCCTACAGATTCTAAAGTACTACTGCTAATCACAATTATTTTTACTTCATTATATTGTCTCTAAGAATATTCTATGACAACCCTATACTAAAGCCTCTCTGTTATCATTAAGTTGTCATACTACTAGTTAAGCTCTAAGATCTACATTACAGTCTTATACTTAACTAATACTTAGCCATTACTAAACAAGTATTAGCAAAAGTATAATCAATTGTACTAATAAATTACTTCTCTTTCTAACTAGCAGGTATTACCTAAGATGTTTTAGTTATTATTCAAGTTACTCTAGAAATTCTAGATAACTTTAAAACATCTATCTATATTAAATTAGAATTATCATCCAATATTTAAAATCTTTGCAAGTACTAGTTAATTTTAAAGTTGAGCTACATATATAGCTATGCATTACAAGTCTGAGCCACTTTAGTGAAAATCATGACGTGTTTCAATTCCTACCCTCTCTTTCGCACAGTAGAAATGCCTCCTCAGCGCATTCCTCTTGGCCTTGTTTCTAGTAATCGATAGTTTAATCATGAACTTACTCCATACCAATAAGGAATTGCTATTGGTATGACTTTTAAAGGTGCTAAATCAACTGAAATTGAGGTCGCTCTTAATTGCTTTCGCGGAGCCCTTTGAATCACCCTCACATTTGCCCAACTATACAATGAAGGCAAATCCCAGGCTTGAGCTGGTGCATCTAAATCCTATTCTGATGCTGATGAACGAAACCTATTATGCCATGTACAAAAAAATCCTAAAGATTCATATCTACAAATCAAGGAGGCCTGTGGGATGAAATGTAGCAAGTCTACAGTAAAAAGGATTTTAGTAAAGCATGGAATACATAATTGGAGAGCTAGGAGAAGGCCATTTCTTATAGAAGATAATGCTGCTATGAGGCTAGCTTGGTGTTTAAGGCATCAGTATATGTCTACAGAGAAATGGAGACTCTTTATATGAAGCGATGAATGCTCTGTAGAGAGAGGCTGAGGGAAGCAAACAGAATGGGTATTTCGTACTGCCAACCAGAAGTGGGATAAGGATATGATTCAAACCTACAACTGCCACAAGAACATGAAGGTTATGGTCTAGAGTTGCTTTTGGGATACTGGACGCACTGGCCTCTACATTATGGATTACGATTTTGAGTCAAAAAAGTATGAATATTCTGCCAACTCCTACCTTGAGGTTCTAGATGCAGAAATCACACTAGCATATGCTAGCCTGGATCCTAGATACATTTTCATGCAGGATAATGCATCAATTCATATAGCATATAAGGTGCGCGACTGGTTTTCTGAGCATGAAATAACTAGAATTACTGACTGGCCAGCCTACTCTCCAGACCTCAACCCAATTGAGCATATCTGGTGGGAACTTAAGATAAGGCTTTTTAAGATGTTCCTAGAGATAGCAAGAGATACAAGTGAATCGGAAGAGGCAAGAAAGCAACTGGAAAGTACTCTGGAGGCAATGTGGGATACTATTGATAAGGAAGTCTTTGACAATCTGGGTGTAACAATAGGTCATCGGATTGAAGCCTGTATTAAAGCAGAAGGATGGCACACTAAGTACTAAGGCATATCTTGTAATATATCCAATTTCTTTCATGTTTCTATATAAATTGATAGAGTTGTGTTATGTCGCGCAACTGCAACGGGGCGGCAGAGTGACTCAAAAGTTGTACTCAGCTCAGACTTGTAAGCTAGTACTATATATTATAATTAATCAATTCTTATTTACTATTTTTAAAAGTAACTTAAATCTAAAATATATAAAATAAATCTTAAATATTAAATTTAAAACATAGTATTATTTATTAGTAACTAGTCAATATCAGGAATTTAACAATATGAAAAAGACATCAAAATTAGCAAAAACTGTAATTAAGTATCTTCACAACTACATAATATTATAATTTGCAATTTTAATAGTAAATTATTCCTGCAGAATTAATTAACTTTTAATGTTTTAATAAAATAAAAATAGGGTAGTTTTTAAGATCTATATATTTTGTGAAATTTTAGAGTCAAATATTGAAATCTCAACAATTACTTTATTCTTATTTCTATAAAACATTAAAAGTTACTTAATTATGCAATAGTAACTTACTATTAAAATTGTAAATTATAATATTATGTGGTTGTAGAGATACTTTATAAGGCACTAATAATAATACTCTTATAAGAAGGCTTCTAGTTGTATTAAACTGCTTAAATCACTTTTGGTAATCAGAAAGCCCAATAATGTTAGGCCTCTATAATGATGATATCACTCACAAGCAAGTAGCTATAAACATTCTCTACAATCATATATATTCCAACTAATCCAAACAAATTATGAAAATAACTCTCAAGCTTCTTGTCAATATGATATCACTATCAAAGTAATACCAGAAAAACAACCCCACAAAAATGATAAAAGTACTGGGCCTGCGATATTGCTGATACTAGAAAAACTTGAGGTAATAGAAATTAGGTTAAAGAATGAAGTAGTAGATAGAAAGTTGGCAGAACTTTGTATTTAAGCAGTCTACTACCAATGGTAGGATGGATAGCAATTAGTTCTTCTATTATGGAATCAAGAGTACTTCTATTGATCTAAATTACTTCTTTATCTTTATAACTATTATATTGTATTGATGAATATAGTATGACTACTCTGCGCTGAAGTCTCCCTATTATTGCTACAAGTTGTCATATTACTATCTATCCTTAAGATCCATGCTACAATCTTACATATATGACATAACATAAGAATATTATTAATTATA
>JAJDFE020000326.1:0-39958 GCA_021527465.2 Geoglossum glabrum | reverse complement strand
TACATACATACATACATACATACATACATACATACATACATACATACATACATACATACATACATACATACATACATCACACACATCCATAGATACACAGCATCCCACACTCCAACTATTTCCTCCGCGCACCATGTACGTAGCCCTCTATTTTATGATTCGTCCACACCCCGGCCCCTCTCAGCCCCCCCTTCAGCCGGGCGTTACGAGTTCGGTTCAACGCTCGCTGTCCAATCAACGCCATATCCACCGCCATCTCGTGATATACCCAACGTTCGCTTTTCCTCAGCTCTCTGCAAATGGGGGAGGGGGGAAGGGGGGAGGCATCTCTATTTCTAGGAGATCTTCTCGCCCCTTGGAGGATTGGGGGATTGGGAGATTGGGAGATTGAGATTGAGATTGAGGTATATATATATGTTTGTATTGTACTTGTCCAGTACATACCCGCAAAAATACAGCCAACGTGACAAGTATCTACATTAGCGTCACACCTGAGAGGCTGCGCGCTTTGCGTACGACAGGGCTCTTGGAGGCTCTTGGCCAGCCAAAACCCGGAACCAACATACTATACGCAAGTGCTTTATGCATCTCTACATGTAAATTCATTCTAGTAACTACGGGGTGCAACGTTTCTGTAGTCAGCGCCGACAAATAACAATGGTATATACTGTAACACTTTTTTTTTTTTCTTGCATATGTATTTCTAGCGGTTTGAGAATGGAACTGTTTGGGACGGGATATTCAAATGCTGTTTCGCGTCTTCGCATTATTCCGCGGCTTAGTTGAAACCACCACAATGAACCCCCCCGGCCGACAGAGACTCCTTGGGGGCTGCTCTTTCTGGGGATGTGCAAACAGTTCCATTGCCCATTGCACGACACACACACCAGAAAAATAAAATAAAATAAATTCGAATAAATGCCCAAGGTAGTAGCTCAACATTAACCGTCCGAACTAAGATACCCCATGAATAACGCCTTTGGGATACCGGATGAAAATAGAGAATGAACAATACCAAAATATATGACCGTTCATGCCGTACAATGCTTCCCGATCAACAACTACTGACAATGCATGACATTATACCCTTAAGAAATTTTTTTTCCTTCTAAATGACTCCATCACCATCGCCAGCAATAGCGTTAAAATACTAGTCGCTGTCGTCCCCATTGTCCAATGCCTCGTCTTCTGGCGGGATTGATGCCTGGGTATCCAGCTCCTCGAGCGTTTCGTCACCGACCTGTATGTCCTCTCCCACCCCATCTTCCGCCTCCTCTTCACTCTCCTCTGCTTCGTCTGGCTCCTGGTCTCCTTCCTCGTCGGTAACAGTCTCATCACCACTGTGAACTCCATCGGGTAGCGAACCGTCGGGGTGACCGTTTGCCCCAGGAACTCCAGACCGCCGGGCTTTCTTCGCTGGTGGTGGCGTATCGTCATCTTCAGCCGCCTGTGGAGATTTCGCTTCTCCGTTTGGCCCGGTCTTGTCTGCAGCCTTAAGCTTATTCCGGTAGGTGTTTCTCTTATCAGTCTGGATTTCAGTGTATCCTATCACAATCAATCCTGAGGTCTCGATGACCATTCAGTAAGGGTGTGGTGAGCATACTTGCTAGCTCCGCCTCCAATCGTGGGAGGAACCCTTCGAACTCCAGATCGGATAACGCATCTAGAACGTCTTTCGGTTGTATTGTTCTCTTATGGGCTCGCAGGGCATTTTCATTTGCACTATTACGAGTTAAGGTGTGGATCTCTTGTAAACAAGATCCCAGATTTGGGAGACGGTAGCCTACGCAACTGACGTGACGCATATTTTGGGAAACTTACTATGTGGTCAGATAGCTAACAAACACCGTCGCGCTCTTTGACATGGCCAGCAGTGCATCCTTTTGGATCTGCGTATTGGCAGGAAGGACACCCTTTGCCAACCTCTGCACAATTGTTCGTGGCAGATTATAGTCCTGAGAAGGCCGAGCCTTAGATGAGAGTTCATAATCATAGCTCCCTGGGGCCTATTGAACTGGGGAACAAGCCTCGATATTTACACCTTCCTTGTCTCTTGAAGGCGTGCCTTCATCCCCTGTAGCTGCCTTCGGAACATCGCTTTTTCTCGGAGGCATGTTCGTCAGGTTCTGTTAGGAAGGGTGCCTTTTTGGTCGTGCAGTTGGGATGACGTTAAATTATGCGCGTGTGAGTGTGGCGCTGATGGAATGGAAGTTGCGTTGAGGCTCAATGCGAGGACGTGTTAGGGCTAGTTTCCAGACGCGAGTATTAATTTAACGCGCGGGGTTCGCGAAAGCTCAATTGGCATGTCACGCGTGAGATGGGCCACCAAACAATATTCAGCTCAAATTACGAGTACCCTATAAGCTGTAGTCTTGCTCAGTTCATCTCTATCCAGTGCTCTGACCCCCAATGCCTCCGTATATGAATGCATGCCCCAAGAACGCCATTCTATGCCATTCTGCGTTATCATAAATCGTTTTCAGACAAAGTCATCTGCCCCATCCCACCCCAACGCCTCATAAATAGATGTTCCCCTGCCTGTTGATAGAGCCTCGCCCACCCCAGCCTTCTTTATTTCCTTGATAGGGGTTTCCTTGATCCCAACATCTATTCGTGCCCGAGCGTTGCTTTCCACACTCTCGAGTGGGGTCCCTTGAACTCCAGCTGCCCAAACGTTGCTTCTGAAGCCCATATGCTTGTTCCCCTGGTTCTCAACTATGGCTTCCATTGGATTCTCTAGCTCGTTCCCCCACGAGCGGTCCAACTCTTTAGGTCCCAAATGTGAAGTCTTCGATGCTAAGCGCTTGTACGACGGTGTCACTGGAAAACCTACCGTTGTCTTTATAATGGACCGCGTATCCGCACCCTCAACCCTAGGACGAACCCGAGACGGGGTATCTTGGACACTCAGTCGCACGGGCTGGTGCCCCAATGGCGCTATCGACTGGGAAACAGATATCTGTTCGCCTAGGTGGGTCTGGGTGGCTGGCCGAGGGGCATACTGTTCGTTAGGACTCGAAACCGATTTTGGCCCCTCAAGAGGCCGGGACCTATCCTGATAAACTGGGGGAGTCAATCCAACATTTATCTTACGATTCCCCTTGGGCGTTGCTAGAACTTGAACATCTAGGGAGTTCCTGATAGGCTTCTTCGTTCCTATTGGAATTGTTAGCAGTGGGATATCACGGAAAAAGCTTTACTGACCCTTCGAGCCAGACGCCCCCCCAAGAGCCCTCCGTTCCGAAGTTTCTACGAACTCTTTAATAGCCAACCCACGATTAGGCTTTTTTAATGCCGCTATGGCTTCTTTTAGCTCTTCTTCGATCTTGGCTTTGCGCTGAAGCCTAGTATTACTAGTATTTGCTGTAAAACTCATGTCAATTTCTCGCTGACTGAATTTTTTGGACTTTAAAACACCCCCTCGAAACACGTTCATAGGTGGCTTTGAGTCCTTTGGAGGTACAGACCAAAGCGAACACTCGCTCGTCTCGCGCTTCAAGCCCGGAACTGCAGGAGACGTAGCAGAACGAATCATTGAAGGCATTGGAGGACCGCGAGAAACGGATCGGGCCTTTTTCTCGTCAGTCAGGGCTCTTTCAAGCGTCTGGCGCGGGCGAGGGCGCGGGCGCGAGGGAGCGATTCGCTTGATAGCATCTCCAGGACGAGATGATGCCTTTGCAGAGCCGGTAATCTTTGCAAGCGGTGGGCGAAAAGATGGAGAGCCTGTGAGACCGCCCAGCTTGCGGCTGACGACATTGCAATACTCAGGAAGCCGGGCTGCGTAGCTACACAACTAGTTAGTATCGCTTGCAGACTGAAATACATTCGTAAGGTAGCGGCTTACAATGGCATTATAACTTCATTGCAAAAGTCGCGCAGATGGTCGTTGCTTTGGCCCACCCCCATAGCTTTCGTATTTGCGGTATCCCTGCCGCTTTGGCCAGTTGCTTTAGGGGTTCCGAAATTGCCCATACATATCGCATCATCCCCCCCGCTGCTTACCGATTGCCAGATGCAAAGCCTATCAACAAGTAGATCCAAGACTAACTCCAGATCCCTACTAGAGTTCTGTTTTCTGTTTTTGCCCTCACCTCCCAGGGAGGCTCCTATGTTAGGTTTCGCCCATTCCTCGTGCTGTTCTTTTAAGTGAGAGGACTCTTGCAGCGCAAAAATCTCTAAAATCAAGATTATCTGTAGCTCGGTTTCCCTTGTCCTTAAGGTTGCAACCCTTCTTTTGATCTGCTCAACGTTTGATTCCATTTCGCCAGGAATCACGCTAGGGTCCGATTCTCCGTCCACCCACCACTTCCTCAAGTAGTCGTCTTCCCCGGGATAGAGCCCGCCTTTCCCAGGTTTCATCTTACTCCTCCGCTTCTTCCTCTTCTTCACAGCTATGGCAACCGCATCATCCTCTGAGAAGTTCAATGTCGGTAGCGATGCTACGAACTCCGGAACGCTCTTCTTGTACTTCTTATCAATCAAAGACAAGGACAAGACTAGCGACCGAAGGAAGGTGATAAGATCAGTTTGAGATATTGGGTTATTCCGACCAACACCAAAGCCAGCCCGAAGCCGAGAGAGAGGACCCTTAGGGAAATAGGCTAGCGAAGCCCTTGATATATATAATGTCTCGAGATATTGCGTCCTGACCATGTCGAAGATCTCCTGAGCTGACTGCCCAGTGGCGGCCGTGCCTTCCATTGGCTCAGGTGACTGCATTATCATGTTAACCGTCGACCGATCTCCCCTTGGACGCGGTTCGGAATCTAGGAAGCCAGGTGTTCCAAGAGGTGCTTTTGGTTTCCGTTTCATCGAAAAGTGGAAACTAGCCGCACCATTATCGCCCACTCTCTCATTCTGAGTTTCAAACGTAGGTAGTGGCGGTAAATCTGTTCGCGCGGATCTCCACCATGTAGAGTCGTTGCCTCCAGCATCCAGGTTTACAATGGAAACTTGTGGTTCCTCCTTCGCCGACAAGGCTGCCCCAACGAGAGCTTTCTCCTTAACCCAGCCGCCAAGCTTACACATCGCGTAGATTCCCTTGCTCACCCATTCTACCGCGTAAAGCGACCTATCAGCCTCATTTCTAATAATCAGAATGACTGGATCCTCGCCAATACTGCTCTCCGGCTCCAGTGCCCCAATGTGTGCTGTAAACAGGCGAGAAGCGGGGACAGCCGTTGAGCTAGCCACAGTATCTAAATATGAAAGCGGTAGATGAGAGCGGGGGAGAAACAAAATCGGCTTCAGAGATTGGGGTGGACTAAGTGTTGAGCCCGGATGCGACTGTTCAAAGATGTTAACATAGAGATAATGTACAGGGCTAAACGTTTAGCCTACCCTTACTAGAATAGACCCCGCCAGAGATTCCCCGAAATTTAGTACCCGCTTCCGTTTCCTCGAGAGTGGAACGTCGGAAAGACTCCATTGTGTAGATGTCGGGATACTCTGCATTGGACGCGTCTGGTCGCTCGCATGAACCATAGAAGCGTCTTCCTTCCCGAACATCCTGACCGATAGGGTAAATAAATTCCATTAGATCAAGGGTTATTAAGCATTGGTCGGGGCGATATTGGAGGCCATTTGAAATGCTCAATTATCAAAGGTATTGTACTTGTATTGATCGGCGGTAGACATCTCTTTTTCCGGAAGACGCGTTCTAGCCTGCAAACACGCCAAGCGCATTACCCCCCGAGCAAACACTCATCGATCTCGTCACGGGACCAGGCGCCCCGCCAAAACATCCCGAACACGACGACACGTCAAAGATCGAAATAACGCGTATTTGACCCATCCCTATTTACTCTGTATTCGATCAGCAAACACCCCACTACAATGAGTACCGAAGATGCTGAACAATCTCAATCTGGCTATGATGAAGGCGGTATGGGCGGCCCCGGTGCCCCCACTCCACTTGCCGCACTTGAGGTAATAGTTGATGACGCGATCGTCTCTGGTCTTTCTAATGTGTTCTTAGGGTGTTGCCGGCCTTACAAAACGCGATATCCAATTGATCATCGAGGGTGGCTTTTACACAGTAGAGGCTGTTGCTTACACGTATGCCGACAATCTCACAGGAGAAATTTCATATAATGGCTAATTAGCCCGGTGGACAGCCCCAAACGTGTGCTTGAGCAGATCAAGGGAATATCGGAGCAGAAAGCAACCAAGGTATTAGCGGAAGGCGGGTAGTCCAGTACTTAGAACGGGGTTATAGCGTTGTAGCTGACCGGTGTCTGTAGCCTCGAAGCTGGTACCGATGGGTTTTACAACGGCAACAGAGATGCACCAAAGACGTAGCGAGTTGATTTCCATCACCACCGGCTCTAAGCAGCTTGATACCCTACTTGCCGGTGGTATTGAGACCGGTTCCGTTACCGAAATATTTGGCGAATTCAGGACTGGGAAGAGTCAGATTTGCCATACCCTGGCAGTTACCTGTCAGTTACCTTTTGACATGGGTGGTGGAGAGGGGAAGTGCCTATATATCGATACAGAAGGTACTTTTCGGTGGGGCTAGTCCCTCGTCTAAACCGAAAGCTTGCTAACTCTTTCTATAGACCCGTTCGACTACTAGCTGTGGCGGCCCGTTACGGGCTCTCCGGTGAAGAAGTTCTTGATAACGTGGCGTATGCGAGAGCATATAATTCTGACCACCAGCTCCAGCTCCTCAACCAGGCTGCTGCAATGATGACAGAAACACGGTTTTCGCTATTGATTGTGGACAGCGCAACATCCCTTTACCGCACAGATTTTGTTGGTCGAGGTGAACTCAGCACAAGACAAATGCACCTAGCGAAGTTTATGAGAGCGCTCCAGCGACTTGCGGACGAATTTGGTATTGCGGTAGTTATAACGAATCAAGTGGTTGCCCAGGTCGATGGAGGCCCGTCTGCAATGTTTAACCCGGACCCGAAAAAGCCGATAGGGGGGAATATCATCGCGCATGCATCGACAACTCGACTATCCCTAAAGAAAGGACGCGGCGAGACTCGGATATGCAAAATTTATGACTCGCCATGTTTGCCGGAGTCTGACTGCTTATTTGCCATAAATGAAGATGGTATCGGTGATCCTTCGCCAAAGGATTTAGAGAAGGACTAGGCCATTACTCCTAGTCTATGGCCGGGTTGCGTTATAACATTTTATTAGTACTACTCACTTACCCCCCGTATTTTGTTTGGTCCCTTTGTTTTGCATGGTAGGGCGTGGTGGAGCTACTATTTCTACTTAAATAATCATAGAAACTACTTACTATATCCAAGTCATTAAATTCCGTATCAGCCACGCTGAGCTCCAAACTCAAGCGGGCCGGCCCTAGCAGCGGAGGGTCCGGTCCGGCTGCCCCGGAGCCCCATGCATACATGGTGCACGCGCACACCACCTTTCTGTAGTGGCTCTCCGCTATGGGTATGCATTCTAGAATGCAGTGTAGCCTTCCTCCAGCTCCTTCCCCAGGACTCCGCATGCAATCTAACAACGTATGCCCGATTTCGATGCCTACTAGGACATCTAGTCGGCTAGTCTAGTTGTTCCTCTCTTAGTAGTGCTCTGTATGGCCTTAAATCGACGGCCCGAACGAGGGGGTGTTCGTGAGGAGCAAACAGTGCAAACGGGAATACCAAGGTTATGAAAGTGCGTCCTCATAGCAGCGACCAAGGTGTCAACTCTCATAGGGCGGACGGATCAGGAATGCATCTGATTCAATTCTCGGTTGTTCTGACCTATCAAGACGACCGGAGAGTTTCTAACTACCAGAGGATGCTCTCGAACTTGAAGATTTGGGCCATCGAAATGCCGACAGTCAGTCCTCGGGGTCTTTGGAGACTTAGATTCTAGATCTGTGACGCCGACTTAGGGCACGTTGTTGCCCATCCAAGATACCCGAACGAGTAACTGTCAAGGCAACAATCTAGGAGTTCCCGTTCGAGACCCCTCTATAGAATAATCATTCGGTGAGGTCCTGGCTACGATCCTCGGGTGGAAAGTAGTAGCTGAGTTTCAAGTAGTGGCACTAGCATAGGTCCAGGGGGATAGGGCGAGGATCTCAATTAGCATTACTTCGTTAGGATTGTTGGTGATGGATTGGTTACTTGTGTTTGGGGTGTTGTCTTCCGTGCTACCATTTTGTCTGAGCTGCCTTACAACCCACCAAAAAGGGCGACGGATGTAGCGCAAACTGTACTCCGTACGCTCCGTTTTATTGAAGACATTGAGAACTCTAAGGCAAGATCCGTGCACAATAATTAGGCCATTACTGAAGTAGCATGGAAGGAAAAAATACTTGCACAAAGAAATCGAGTTCATATATGCCCCGCGACGCTGGCTATAAAAACGTATAGCTGTGTAACTGAAATGTGACCAAAAATGTAGTGATTGCCCCAGTGTGCTCAACTATTCCAGTTCGATATCCTGCATCCGCAATCTTCCGCTGGCCACCTTTTCACCATGCATGATACCATGTACATACGCCCACCCAACCAAGCGGAAACGGCCAGCTTGTCCCACGCCTCGGGGGACTAGGAGTTGTGAAATGCTTGGCACGATCCAGATCGAGTCGCCAGTAGGTGTTGAAGTCTAGGAAAGACTTCGAAGTCGTCAAATATATTTACAACTTCTTTCACCACGTCCAGCTTTGCGCCAGTAATGCCAAGCAAGTTTGGCTCTTGCATAGTGCGTGGCTTCTGCAACGTAGAGCCAGCGGCCGATCCTGATAAAAGTCCACACGCGTCGACAGCGTTGCCATAATCGGGAACCCAAGAGGGAAGCTGGAGGCTGAGGGGGTCATCAGTAGATCCGTGGCCAACCATCAATAGCCCTATCAGATTATCCTCAAGTATTAGCCGGGTGAACTCAATATAAATTTCTTCAACCGATAGTCTATAGTCAACCCGCATCCTGTGCCATCCGGAGGAGGGAGGCCTCGCGTGGCGAATTATATAAAGAAGCGCATAGACGTTATCCTTAATATCTGTAGCCTGTCTCGCCGCAGCATGAATGAGAACGTTAAACAGGTGGCGAGGTGTATTATGTCTCGTCCCGTACCCCAATTGTCTAGGTCAGCCATTAGGTTACCAGGACACACTTTTAGAAGGCCGACCAGTATTCTCGGGTGCATCAAGAAACAGGCAACTTCTTTCAGGTCATCCCAGGCCACTCTTTCTGTTCCACAAAGGATAATAACATCCGCAGCAATCGCAACTTCTCGGAGTATCCCGATGCGCGCGAACAAAGTTCGTTTCATAAAGGTCACCAAGGCCTTTCAGTGTGGCTCCGAGTTTCCCAGGGGGCCAAGGAGGTTCGTTATCATCGGGTCGTTCTGCGAGATAGGAGGCATGCTTTCTATGGGCGGGAAACGTGCAGAGGCCATGGCACGTACCATCTCGAGGGCTAACGCCGTCGAATCCTCCTCTTCTCCGGGCCAGACGATAACGAGCTGAGCAGACCCATAGATATCCTTCGTGATATTAGCTTAGCTGCTCCGCTCGTCAATGTCATCTTAGTTGATGCAAATAGCATCGATCCAGATAAGTTTCCCCAGAAGGAAGCAATGTGTACGACATATCCGCTGAAGGGAACCATACAGGTTCTGTGTCACGAGGAGAACCTTTTCATCACAAGAGCTCGTCTGGTATTTCTCCGCTGTGATTCCCCGCTCCACCGCTTCGGGGCCCGAGGGTCCCTAGGTGTAAGAGAGTGCATTGTATACTGGCTTATCGTCAAGGCTGAACTCTGAGAGCAAGCACTGTAGTAACCCGGCGTCGTCTTGACCGACAATCTTCAGTAGCCTGATAGATTTATCTGCACGAAGGGGCCGATACTGGTATCCTGACGCGGGTGCACTGTCGGTATTGGGGGTTGGCGCGGCCTGCCGTTGATCTGTCATCTTGACTGTGAGGACTGTTGACTTCAGTAAGGATCAGGCAAAACCATTGGTTAAGTCAGGCACTCAGCGAAAAGCATCAATATTAGCGAAGAAAATCGTATAGGAGTGGGTAGGTATAGCGGTATAACTATTATAATTGTGTTTTCCCAATAAACCGCACACCTTGCCGTCTAAGGGAACCAAGGCCAAGTCCCGAGCGTTGCTGCTGGATGGCTATCATGTGGTCATCGCGTGATTAAGCCTTGAACATCACAAGCCAACCCATCATTCGATGTAGAATGTATGCTCGTCTAGACACCGCTTCCCCAACAGCATCACCGTCTTCAATATTCACATACTCTTAGTTTTAAGCCCACGTTACTAAGTACGCACTTAGTTATAGCCCCAGCTCTTCTGCCTGTCACACAGCCTCCCAATAATCAAGTGAGTTTTAATTCCACCGCCCCCTACAGAGCCTTGCTCGAAGCAGAATACGACACCCCCCCCAATTACCTGCGCGCTCTTCCGGTCACTATTATCTCGGTGTTATTTGGCTGATCGGTCGGTGATCTCGTTGTTTCTAGGGATCAGAAGAAACTTGTGGCGGACCGTTGAGATACTGTTGTTGGGGCTTCGAGCCTTCAACGGGGCGGGCGACGAGGGGTCAGCCTGCAGGGATGGCCTGGTACAAGTACGTGCCGCTGGGCGATATATCAGCAGTGATCTTTCTGACGACGCCGACCGAGTGCCTTTCGAGCATCTCCGACACGAATATAGTGCTAAGTCATTTTCGTCTGATTGTTCCATACTAGCAGCAGTCGCTGCAAGTAGCCATCACCGTACCGCTGCTCGCCGGCGAGAACTGAGTGCACTGAAGCCTAGTCTGTCCCGCCCAGTGTGCGCTTGGCCGGGTGGCAAAGGCCGGTGCATCAAGCCGAACGCTGGCACTTCCCCGTGTTCTTAGATGCTGCTCTTTTGGATTCCCATAGGCTCCCATGTGCATGGGCCACAAGGTGGAGGTCTTCCTGGTAGTATCCAGGATCTGATCTGGGGTTGAGCTGTCCGAATGTGGGAATACACGTAACGGTCAGCTGGAGGAGAATGTGGAGCATGCAGGCTCGACAGCCTGTAGATTGCCCGGGTGCAACCGGCTCCGGGAAAAAGAAATCTCTTCTCTTCAGCCCTGTCTCGGGATTCGATACGATCACCAGAGGCTGATTGTTGTGGGTTTTGCTTTTCGCCGCTGTGCCTCGCCGGTGATTTCACCGGTGATTTCGCCGGTCTCGTCTGCCTCGCCGGATTAGGAGATCGCCCGGAGCCTCAAAATCCTGGAACATAAAATGTACGTATGGGCCCGGGCTCGGGCACTTATTCACAAAAAAGATCCGTTCCTCTAACTCTCGCGGACTCCATTTCGAGTCTTCTTCTGTACCAATTTGCTTTCTCAATAAAATATTATGTCACCAGTCACATGCACAATGCACAATGTTCCCCCGTACCGACCCTATCGACATCCCTCTACCGTGGCCCACGAACGGCTCTTCTGACTGCTCCCCGACACCATCCAGCAGCGCAACCTTCTTTCGCCATGGACGCACCGCAGGAGGCCAGTCGCACTCTAAAGGCGCGAACTTTCCAGCGCCGTATAATTACAATGCCCCTTCTAGCCAAGGATACGGACGAGCCTCGCCTTGCTCAAGTGATATGCGCCTATCAACCCCGACCGAGGGTAGCATCTCTATAGCTATGGGGACCTTGGGGGGGCCTAAGTATACGGACACGTCACTTCCAACTGGGGGTAGCGTCTATACAGCTGCGGGGACCTGGGTGGACCCAGAGGGAACGAATGCGTTACTTCCAATTGAGGATGGCGTCTCTGCCGGCATCCCTTTGAGCTCGAACTCTTCCGAACGCTCCTCGACACTACCTAACAGCACGAACTACCCTAGCCATGGACGCGTGGGCCTTTTTGATAACCATATCTTTCCTAGCCAAGGTTACGCAGGAGCCTGGCCTTGGTCAAGCGATATGTACCTCCCACCTCCAACTAACTGTAGCATCCGTGCAGCTGCGAGGGCCTGGGAGGGCTCGAATATGTCGCCTCCAACTGAAGGCAGCGTCTCTATAGCTACGGAGGCCTGGGGGAGCTCGGAGGATACGGATATGTCACCTCAAACCGAAGGTAGTGTCCCTATAGCGACGGTGGCCTTGGAGGGGTCAGAGGATACGGATACATCACTTCCAACTAGTAGGGGGTACACTAACCACGGACATACCACCGAAACCTGGGTGGATCTAGTTGAGGGCGATTCGGGTGCGGCGCCAGCACCCTTCGGGAGTTTCTGGGAGCCACGGACAGACGCCAACGAGCGGAGCCCATCCAGCTCAAATAGTGGGCACAGCTGGAACCCATTGGAAATGCTTCGAGAGACACCATTGCCATCTGCGTCGAATCCATCCCCCGAGAGACGGTCCTTGATAAACGAACTCTATGCTGAGAGTTTACCAGAGTATGTCGTTTTATTACAAGTGGATCGTCATGGGCATCATATCGACAATGCAGATATCAGCGGCGTCGTTGGTAGCGCTACAAGCGTGAGACCACTAGTATTTTTTAATAGCTTACCACAACATTCTTATCTATTTCCGACTGCGCATGGCCAGAGGCACAGCTATCCCTGGAACAACCGGGAATCATTTACTGGCTATGGAGGAATTCCTAGTCAAACCGCCCTCCCTCAGGTTTCAACCTCCCACCCCACACCTCTCCATGAGCCGGACAATCCTATAGGTACTACCGCGGTGTGCGGTCCCCCACCCCCCCCTGCACTGGTAACCCCAGCTCGGTCGAAGTCCCCATCGAACGGCACTACGTCCGAGGCATATGCCAAGAAAAGGGCTGTAGGGAAAGATGTACACCGCGTCAAACGAAAACGTGCCTGTTTTGTATGCCGTCAGCTAAAGGAGAGGGTACGGAGATACCTAACTCACTCTTTGCTTAGTGCTGACGAATGCCATTAGTGCGATCCAGTCCCAGGAGCTTGTTGCCAGCGATGCCTAGCTAGGAGACGGAATTCGAAGGTATCTCGATGGCTTATCGACTGCAATTTATCGCCAATGGCTGATCGGTGGGTCCTAATGTTAACTTGTAAGTTTCAAAATAAATCAAGCGGTACCTCCCCGGTCACTCACCATTTGTACAGCCAATATCGTCGGTCATCTCCAAGATCACGAGATGAAAAAATACTTCGCCAGCGCGAGTATACAACCACTAGGTTGTATCGTTAGAGCGGAGTGGACTTGGGGCTATGGTCCAGCGTTGGTGATGGAAATGGAAGAAATATCCACCTCGCTTACAAGGTCATCTTCGTTTCGCCTAGATGCAGATGAGAAATCTCATGAGCATCTCAGAGGATCCTTAGTACCCATATGGATTGGCGAGAACCAATACGAGAAGGTTCGAGACCTGGTCGAACGCCATATTCGCGGTTTAGTCAGTAGCTCACTCAGAGGCTTCTCGGAATTTTACCGTTCAGAAGTGGGAGGGAGCAGGTTCCAGTCCAAATTTTTGGAGATCATCTGCCGCTTCCATCAGACTTCCTTCGGAAAGGTTCTCAATCCCCCCCAGAACCCCATTTGATCTCATCTCTAACACGCTTATGGATAGGGGAGCCCCGAACTTACCCGCGCCCTAGAGTTGTTTGTACTCTGTCTCTTCATGAGCGAAAATCTGTACCTTACTCCAGAATCTAGGCGGGAGCTGGGAAGAAGTATGTCGACCTGGGAAGACAATCCGGATGAAGAATATCCCACCCCAGCCATTGCTCTGCGCCAATTGAAACAGCAGCTTCTCCCAATGCAAGTGGACTGGATGAAAGTAGTCTTAAATGATATTAATCGTTTATGCACACGGCATGAGAGACCAAATTGGTCGATCGCTTTCGCCATATTGATCTTGTTTGCTCTCATTTGTCAAGATCTACAGACATCCGCAATGCTAGGTGGTATCTGGGAGGACGATAATAGGGCGAAGGAGCGAAATTATTTGCCATACGATTACACCAATGCTTGGGAATGTATCATGGCTATGGAGACGGATGGCTTTGGTATTCTGGCTCAGTTCTTCAAATTGGGGTATCGCAATTTCAATCCTCTGGAAGGAGACCTCTCAGCGGATGTGAACAGGGATTTGGATCAAGGTTCCCTTGCCTTTATCACGGACGTCCGTCACCTTCTTGATACCGAAGGTAAGCAAAGCGCTGATGATGTACTATTCCTATTGGTAAAATTTATCCCGGAAGCTGACAAAGGAATAGGCAAAGTAGAACGAAATCGTGTTCGAGAGCGAGAACTGGTGGAGCCGATGGACAAAATCCCGCCAAAACAGTTTGCTGTATGGAACGCGTCGAGGCTGGTGTTGAATCTCCTGCCTAACCCCGACGAGCCAGAGGAGGTCTAAAAGTCCAAGCGGCCACCCCCAGCTTAGCCTCGCTCTTGCTATTTACGTAACTCACTCTTGCTGGCCAAAGAGTTTCTTTTTTTTTTTTTTGCTACTGCACCAAAATTCCCCATGGCTCTCTTGATCTATAGCGATACTCCTTTGCCCTTTGATACAAAGTTTTGGGTGTGGAACCTCGGAGACGACTCCGCGGTCAAACACACACCAGAACGGCTACTTGTACACACCCGCAACCTGTACACCTATACCCCCAGTGGCTCCTTGAACACACAAGTATGAGATAACTTTCCTTATGGGCTTTCAGTCCTTCCAACTCTATGATATCACTCTTTCAGAAAAACGCCGGAACACAACTTATGGCTTCCTGATCGCCGTTTACCAACTCCAGTGATCGTACCCCTTATTTTTTTTTCATTCTATTTTTCCTCCACCCCCACCACCTCCCGCGCGAATTCCTCTTTATACTAACGTCCCGAATGAGCATACAAACGATAGTCCGCACGCGCTTGTCTCCACTTAGTCTTATTTTCCTTTCTAGCCGAATGTTTTAACATAACGATATTACGAAATGGTCCGGCTGGGCGGGCGACATCGAATTGGCAGTTCGCCTATCCAGGCGGCTAGGGTCATGTAGTCAACAGCTCACGCTGGAGTTATTGTTTTCATTATGACGGCGAGCGGTGCTGCGCTATGGGTGTGACTGTCCGCTATAGTTCCGCTGTTCTCCCTGTATCTATCTAGTTCAAATAGGAACATCCCCTCACTACCTACATACCGTATTGATCCCTGGTCATTACTTTCCTCCACCTGATACCCCACAGAAAGAAAAACCCCCCATCTATCGCACAGCCACACACATCGTCCCTATCTAATCTACCCACCGTCCCACCACCCACCCCCATCCATTATCCCAACAAAAAAAAAAAAAAAAAACCTCGACAATAAAGTAATTTATTGTCCGGTGGCGGAAGTCGTTGACAAAGTGTGTAACTTTAGCATGGGGGGGGAAGAGGGAACGTCCTGTATCCTGATTCGGCGGTGACCCGGTGGGTAATGTGGCAATCTAGGAACGGGGTGTTTAAACAACACCCGCTCTAGATGGGGTTTTCCTTTTGTGTAACTAGAAGTCGCTCGTTCCGTTGGGAGAGTTCTCCTGGACGTTTACACGGTAAAATAGCTTAGAGATCATAGAGAAGCTTCTGTGAGAGACAAGATGAACCCCGACGCCTCCCATTGATACATAAAGCATTGACCAGCAGCAAACTCGCAACCTTCTGCCTTGCACGAGGGAAAGAAAGAAAACCGATCGCGATGGGAATGTAATCAACAACGAGGACAGCGAAGCGGACAACGGAGAGGAAGAGGAAACGAGACCTGGCCCGGGGGATAGCGAAGAGAGAGAGGAAAGGAGACGTGGTCCCGGGAACAGCGAACCGGGAGATACTGGAACGACTAGTACAACGGAAGGCCAAGTCAAACCAGAGGTCAACCTGCAGTAATCCGCCGATATCGAATGCCCATGGACAATCTGGCTTCACTGCGGAAAGCGATGTGACTATTACAAGCATCACTACCGACCGCATCTTTCACGCAGCGCCTGAACCCAAGCGAGTTCTCCCAGCGAGTCATACTAGAAAATAGAGCACGCTACCACGCTCCGCAATACTTGCCCAGTGTTGGTGTCAAGTCGCGCGCCGAAAAAGGGGGGGGGCTAGCCGTAACCCCCTATCTTGGCACCCCGGAGTCCGCAACAACCTCCAAGCAGGATTTTTTCGCCGTCGTGCCAACTAGAACTCTCCACACATGGCTAGTTAAATCTATTCTGCACCTTCTATTTCAACGCCGTCGACAGATAGGGAAAACTTGATCGTGCTGTCCCACACCGTCAGAACTCCAACAACGATACAGGCACCTTGAGTGCAAAGTAATTATACAGATGTGAGTACTAAGGCAGAGCGCAAAGTAGGTACCAAACGCACAAGCACCCAGCTACGCAACCGTGATCCGAATGATGGTTTCCTCCGGAGTCTTCATAGCCCTGACAAGCTCCACCGGATAGTCAAGAGGCCCTACAAAGTCAAATGTGTGCCTGAACCTCAGATCCGTAATAAACTTACCTTATATATACTATATATATATGTAAGCCTCAAACCTATATAAACCCCTCTATTTGTAGCTCTGTTTATATGCTTGCCTATCATACTCCAAGCTTAAGTACCTGTGACCACCCATCTAAACTCTAACAACAAGCCCAAAATCTCCTTTAAAACCTCCACTCTTTTTTAGCTCTGAATCATTATAATAAAAAGGTAGTCTAACATTACTTTCCAGGCACCCAAAATCTGTACTCATGACAATAGCTTTGGAGATGAATAATCAGTGACTTCCATCTCAAGAGTTTCTTTTGATTGCTTCAATTTCCGTACCAAACAGAAACTCTTGCAGCTATTAGCCTTGACAGTAACATCCAGCTGTGAGTTAGTTTCGTCATCGGCCCAACTCTGCCGGTGCACCGGTACGCAGTGATATCGACGAAGGATCTCGTGTTTTTGAGCAACAACCTAAAAGTCCCCGCCATCTTCGCCTTCAGCCTCACTGAGGTGTTAAAGCGACCGAGGGGCGGTGGTTCTAGCGAGTGCTTCTCGCCTGCCAACTCAGCTCCAACCACGCCCGGCAACTTGCTCGCGGTCATCGAGGCTTGAGTTATGTGTCCGTGATGGCATCAGAGGACCCGCTGGACCTCGCGCAGACCGCCATCGTGCGGGTTGCGGACATTGCCTCGTTACTGGGCGTGCAGTACAGGCGGCCGATATGCGGTCGCTTGGGCGCGGAGCTGTTGCTAGTCGCGGACTACCTCAACACCGCCGGTCTCGACCAGGAGGAGCGGCTGCGGTTGCGCATCTCGAAGTTGTTGAGGGACATTGAAATGATCTGTAGCGTAAGAACCCAGTGACCTATTCCTGACCGTCCCTAACCGAGTCTTTTGCTGTGCGTGGAAGCTAAATCCTCCAACATCACTACCTGGAAACCGGATTTCAGAACTCGTTCCCATCATCGACTAGTCTTGCGCTAATTAAGGTGCTAGTGGCCTCACAAAACATCGGGAAAGAGCTATCCGCTCCTTAGGGCCATAGCACAAGGGCAGCCAGGCTCACCACTGTATAACAAGTCCCATGCGGAAATCCGGCAGGGACTCGCCAACATCACCTCGAACTCTGGCGTTGCGGCCGAGCAGGCCATTCTCCACATCCAGAGATTCACGAAGCGCAGCGATACAAAACGACGTGAAGCCGACGAGGACACGCCGACGAAGAGGAACACGCCAGCCGACCATCCCAGCGACACCAACGTACTGGTCCACAATGTCTTGCGGGAACACATGTGTTGCACCTGCAACAATGGAACAGTGCAGGAAGCACGCGGCGGACACTTAGCCCGGCTTCTGCTACGGCCGCCGTCGCAACATACCACCGACCATGGCGAGGTACAATTTGACATGCTGTTCTCCTCCGCGCCGTTCTGGAACGGATCTCGGTTCGGCCGCTGGCAAGACGTGCAATTACTCGTGCCGCTGTAAGTGTTTTCAAAACCCATGATAGCATAGCTGGAGCCGACAGACAGTCAGGGTTCAAAAGAAGTCGGGGAAGCGCGCCAGGTTCTCCAATCACAATGGCGGCACCCCACCGCTTCTATCCTCGAAGCAACTGATGCAGGTCGATCAGGGCCAATTCTGCAAACTCATCAGCTTGGAAGCCAACTCGCGAACCTGCCTCACAATTCAAGACGGGAAGCTCCAAAAGTCTGGCTTCGAACCCCTCAAGCAAATAGTCGAGCACATCCCCGGCATCTCACTCGCCAATATCCTAAAACTCTACCACCTTACGGCCAAGATGAAACTCGCGCTAGCTTACATTCTTGCACAGTCCGTCTGGCAGTACTACGACTCGGACTGGATGAAGACGAGATGGACGAGCGAGACAATACAGTTCATGAAAGAGTGCAGGAGCAATGGCGCCGGCGAACAGGGCAAACTGTTTGCGTGGAAGCCTTACGTCTCCGTTCGTTTCGGCGACGAGGACCCCGAGTCAAGTGAGTTTAGTGACGTCGATGGCGAGATACACCGCTACCCGAGGATTCGAGCGCTCGGGATCATGCTGGTCGAAATCGGGATTGGTTCGTCGCTTCATAGGGGCGACCAGGAGCGTCCGGCGCGGTCGCTGGCGGCAAAGATCAACGAGGACTTGCTACTAGCCATCCAGTGCTCAAAGAACGAGAAGCTATGGGGAGACTATGATTACCCTAATTACTTGAGTGCGGTTAACCATTGTTTGGACCCCGGAACCTTCGCCTTGGCGCCCTGTATTCGAGGAGGGGGCGATAAAGAGGAAGTAGAGGGCCTGAAGCAGCGGAGGAATATCTTGTACGACAAGGTTGTCTTTCCGTTGGAGGAGCTGCTGCAGGGGACTAGGTGGATGGAACAGTTGACTGCAATTGGCCCTCTGGAAACTCCTGCCAAAAGTTCCGCCGCACAGCTTGCTGCTGAGCAATCCTCTGCCGATGACACCACTGCCGGGCCGCCGCCGGCCCGGAAAGCTGCCAAGAAAACTCTCACAAAGAGTGAGAAGGAAGCCAAACGCTGGCTCTCGCGTATGCAGTGGCTGAACCTCGAGCTGGCCGAGACAGTCCCGCGGATAGTATCGGGCAGTTCTTCCGCACGCGTTCGGATCGCTGTGCTAGATACCGGTTGTGACTACAATGCCCCGTTTTTCCTCCACCCAGACAACGAGCGTCGTCTCAAAGAGTGGAAGGACTGGGTCACTGGGTCTGACCAGTGGCAGGATTGTCACGGACATGGGACCCACTTGGTATCTCTGGTCATGAAGATCGCGCCAGAAGCACATATATGTGTAGCGCGTATCGCTAAGAGCCCTGATGACCTCTTGAAGGCAAGCGAGAATGTCGCAAAGGTATCACATTTCACCCGATAGGCTGTTTAATCGAGACTGGGTTGGTATGCTAACTAGATCTCAGGCGATCTCCTGGGCGAGCAAAGAGTGGAAAGCCGACATAATTTCAATGTCGTTCGGATACGCGGAGGAGCAACAGTATCTGAGCAGAGCTATCCGCAGGGCTTTGTATGAACGCGATGACTCCATCCTCTTTTTTGCGGCGGCCTCAAACTATGGAGCAAACGACAAGGAGATGTTCCCCGCCAGACACGACTCCGTCATCTCTGTCCGCGGCACTAATTCAAATGGCGACTTTGAGGACTTCAATCCCCCACGAAACCAGAATGAAGAGACGGTGTTCGGCACTCTAGGCGTAGACGTCCCGTCCGCATGGCTGAGCGATCACGACGGCGAAGTTTACAAGTCTGGCACATCAATTGCAACAGCAGTCGCGGCGGGCATAGCAGGCGCTCTGCTAGGATATATAAGTGGCAAATCGAAAGAAAGCGCATTCCAGGATGTAAACAAGAAGCTGCGGACACGTCAGGGAATGCAGGCGATGTTCAGGGCCCTTGCCTCCCCGACACTGAAGGAGCGCTATTTATATTTGGCGCCATGGAAGCTCATGGGCAAGTCTGATGAAGTACGATGGGCAATTTTTGTGGCGGCACTGTCTGATATCTCTTGATACCTGGGGACAGGTTGTGGCTGATAAATTAATCCTTGGCATACTACATATTAGCTTCTGAAATACATATAATCTTACTCTTGCCCTCCCCCAACTCCACTATCGTAATTTCACCTGTACTGCGAGAAACAGGTAAATTATCCGCGCTCACTGCACTTGCTGTCACCTGTCCTGTGATCTCGTCTTCGTCATCTTCCTCATCATCCTCGTCATCTTTGCTGAGATACGCTGCCTTGTGCCTAAGCTCATCGTACTCGATCCTTGTCCCTTTCCAACCCTTAACCTCGATCTTGAGGAGCTGGTAGGCGAACACGATGCTCTCGCCAGCCTTCCACATGTCACTCTCCTTCGTGCTTGCAGACTTGGCAAGATTGGCCCCGAGCCCTACGTCGCTTGCAGGCGCGGGAACATTGCCGCTGACCTCCACCCCGCCAGCCCTGTACTTACCCCTCTCTCGCAGGGCCGCGAGGGCCTTTGCGATCATCAGGCCAGTGACCATATACACCGGCTGCCGCAAGCCTGGCATGCTACCAGCCTTGACGACGGCCTGGACACGCAGGGCCTTGAGGCGGGCCTCGATCTCCTCCAAGGGGGGGTCGGTGACAAAGTACGAGGTCTCGAGGGCGTCAATGGTATAGTTCGTGTGCACGTTGAAGCCGCGCTCGCCCGAGACCTTTGCGGAGACAGTCTGCAGGAACCGCGCCCACACGTCCATCGATACGCCGTGGCTAGACATGCGCGTCGTGCTAAGGTTGTAGTCGGTGATCGTTTCGACGCGCGGGTAAGATGCCTTCAGGATGCCAGCGTCGACGGTCGTCAGCGCCCGGTGCGGCCGGAGCGGGTCTGCGATGATGTTTCCCAGCGCAATTGGGCCTGTGCCCGGCTTAAAATGGAGGTTGGGAGCGAGCAGGTACGTTGGTTGCTGTGCCATGGCGGAACTGCTGTCTCTGCTTTTGAGAATAGAGGTGTTGAATTGCTACAAGCTTGATTGATTGCTCAACTACGTGGAAATCAATGGAGACGAATTCTTTTAAGGGTAGCAGAGCTGCCCAAGGCATCCTCTCGATGCCAAGAGCTAGCCGCCACCAGGCAGCTAATGGAAACATCCTCTGCGTCATGCCTCCAGATTGTTGATCCATCAATATCCTGTCCTCGGCGGCTAAACAGCCTCTGTGATCATGCATTGATAACTCGGGACAATGCTCGAGGTCATGAAGCCAACCCCTGAGCGGAATGATCCGAGAAGTTCGCAACGTCTGCGGGGGTGTGGTTAACCCCGCTTGCCGAATGGAGCAGAAGACGCTATGTCTGTTTCTGCTTGGAGGCGCTCCCTCGCCAAGTTCATTTCCGCCTACAGTCGAGTCGCGTTATAAGAATATGACTGGGCCAATAGAGCTTATTCTAATAGTGGGATTATTTCCATAACGAAAATAAAAATAAAATAATAAATTTTATTGCTACTCGAGATAATTTAACTCCAGGATTACTATTGGCAAAGTTTAGAGCTTCAAGAACATATACTGTTTGGATTGACAGGGTCAATCGAATTAGCGGTTAGCAATTGCTAATTGATCGAGGAGGTTGCCTGTACGGACCGGATTGATTATGTTGATGTTCGTTACCATTCTACATACACGGCAGCATGCTATTTAAGCTACGATGACTAATCTACATGCCATGTGTCGAGACATATACTTCAGAAGCCGGATTGGCCTTTTCCATGATGCAGGTAAGCAGATGGAAGAGGTATGTAATATCAATGAAAAATTATTTTGAATTGCCTAAGATTTTGCGAATCGCTGAGCCCCACTCAGAGCGCAGGGATTTAGTGGGGGCGGTTTGAACCGCTCCCACTGGCGGCTGTCAAAGTGACGTTTGTATTTGACGCCAGTTATTCCTTCTTCTATCAAACATCTTTCCTAATTACGCTGTGACATTCATGCAGGTCAGTGGGGCCATCTTCGAGGCCACTGCCATGTGCCTGCAGAGCTTTACAGACTGCCTGGCGGTCGAGGCGCTGATGAAGGATGCGTGGGCTGAGAACCGCCTGGCCGACTTCAACCTCTGGGTCTCTGGCATTGGTGCTTCAGCGCGCGGCCGAGCATCTCTCGACTCGAGATTGGCCCTCAAACCCGAAGCCCGCGAGGTAATAGCCAACCAACTGCGTCTGCTTGCTGGAGTTGTCGACGAGTGCAAAAAGCTAGGTCAGACTGAGCCCCCGCCTCCCTCAAGACAGCTGCGAATTGATGCCTGGAATCTTGCAGCACTCTCCGAGACCACCAACCTCCTCTCAGAATCTAGCGATCATGAAGACCTCCGCGGGCGTATGGCCACTCTGTCGCCGGAGGAGCCTCCGGCGAGGTCATTTTCTCCTTGGTCTGATGACTCCGCCTCCGATACGCAGTCGGAGAAGGAGTTTGAACCGCTCTCTTCAGGCAACCCGTTGCACGAAAACATGCAAAACATAGTGATGATGCTTAACCAGCTTGCCCGGATCGCCGTTGCAATCCGACGGTCAGGCAGGCGTTCACGGCTGCAGAAAGCAGATCAGCGGTTTGAGCCAGAAGAACACAGAGACCTTCAGAAGCATCTGATCACCATTTTGCTCGCGCATCCGGAGTTTTCGAAAGAGCAAATTGACCCGTCTAAGCTGAGTGAAGTGCAGCAACGTCTAATTAATTGCAACCTGAAGCGTCGTAACCGCTTCCTATATGCGCAGCATCATTCGAAATGGCTTTATCCGGACGCTGCGGGACGTCCGCCCCAGGCGCAGGACATCGAAACAATCGAACCCCGTCCGACAACCGATGCAGAGTCGGCTGGGGAAAACCAGAAGTCTCTGCCGCTCATCGCGAAGCCCTCGAGCGAAGCAGCAGACGAGCCTATGAACCCCACAATAAGGACAGGAACCAGCGCTTCTGCGATCAGCGACTCCCTTGCTTTACCGCAGACCCTAATACCAGCACCAGCCGCGTCGACTATCATGTCGTCAACTGTGATCGACCTCGAATACCCTCGCCCTCCAAAAAGAAAGCAAGGGGCACTTTTTTTTACGTGTCCTTGTTGCTGCCAAGCACTTCCCGTGACTTCATCAGAAGGAAACAGGTGGAAGTAAGTCATCCAGCTCGAATGGGTTCACGAATGATACTAGAGCAAGACAGAAAACACGTCGCAGATGACCTCAGTCCGTACACCTGTATTCTGCCAGAGTGCGTTAAGCCCGAGGTTCTCTTCACCACAAAGGAAACGTGGCGACAACACCTTCTCAAAGAGCACCGCAGCATTGAGTATTGGGTTTGCTTTGCCTGCGGAGACGGCACACAGTTTCACAGCGAAGACACCTTTGTCGTACATACGAGGACGGAACACGCACAGTCCGTACCGCCTGACCAAATTTCACTTCTAACAAATGTTTGCAGACGCTCGGCTCCTATAGAGATCAGGTCCTGTCCGCTGTGCAACTGGCCGGAAGGCGAAGAAGGTGAGGTAGATAAAGACGTGCTCCTCGACCACATTGGCAGAGACATACACTCTTTCTCGCTCCGGGCATTACCCTGGGCGGACGACAACGGACAGGAGACCGACGAGCGGATAAATCACAGCGCCGACAAGGTTTATGACTGGCTTATAAAAAACAAACTGTCAAAGAATCTTGACAAGGAAAGGCCTTCTCGCGAGAAGAAAGTTTATACCTCTGAGTACTTTCAGCGCAATGCATATTTCGCAGGCAGCTCGGAAGCCTCGAGCTGTAGCGAGCTTGAATCAGTTGCCTCGTGGGAGGAGGAGCTCAAGAAATGGAAACAGAAGGAGGGTTCGGTTGCATTTGGAAGCAGAGCAAGCGACCTGATGTCTAAGGAGGAAGCCGATAATGAGAGTCAGTACAGGGGGCTCGAGGTCAAGGAGAATCAGCTGGGCCCGGATCACCCTGACACGCTACAGACGATTCGGAACCTAGCAAACGCCTATCAAAACCAAGGTCGGTACGAGGAAGCCGAGCTGCTGTACGAGCGGGCACTCGAGGGCAATGAGAAGCTACTGGGCCCGGATCACCCTGACACGCTACTGACGATTCAGAACCTGGCAAACGCCTATCAAAACCAAGGTCGGTACGAGGAAGCCGAGCCGCTGTACGAGCGGGCACTCGAGGGCAATGAGAAGCAGCTGGGCCCGGATCACCCCGACACGCTACGGGCGATTCGGAACCTGGCAAACACCTATCGATGCCGAGGTCGGTACGAGGAAGCCGAGTTGCTGTACGAGTGGGCGCTCAAGGGCATTGAGAAGCAGCTGGGCCCGGATCACCCCGAAACGCTACAGACGATTCAGAACCTGGCAAAGACCTATCGAGACCAAGGTTGGTACAAGGAAGCCGAGCGGCTGTACGAGCGGGCGCTCAAGAGCAGTGAGAAGCAGCTGGGCCCGGATCATCCTGACACGCTACGGACGATCCAGAACCTGGCAAACACCCATCGAGACCAAGGTCAGTACGAGGAAGCCGAGCGGCTGTACGAGCGGGCGCTCAAGGGCAGTGAGAAGCTGCTGGGCCGGGATCACCCTGACACGCTACAGACGATTCAGAACCTGGCAAACGTCTATCAAGACCAAGGTCGGTACGAGGAAGCCGAGCGGCTGTACGAGCGGGTGTTTAAGGGACGAGAGATGATGCTGGGAAAAGACCACCCAGACACGCTCACCAGCGCCAGCAAGCTTGGCTCGGTGTGGGAGATCCCGGGCAAGTATGAAGAGGTGGAAGCGATTCATGTACAAGACATGGCGATGAGAAAGAAGGTACTTGAGAGAGAGCATCCAGACACGCTAACCCGCATAGCCAACCTGGCGTCGACATACAGGAATCAAGGGCGGTCGACTTCAGCAAACATCAATACCGTGTCCGATGATCCTTCTCCTCCCAGCCGCGATAATTTCGAGATTGCTGTGTTATGCGCCGTTGGACTGGAGGGGCGCGCG
Source organism: Geoglossum glabrum (assembly GCA_021527465.2). NCBI lineage: Eukaryota > Fungi > Ascomycota > Geoglossomycetes > Geoglossales > Geoglossaceae > Geoglossum > Geoglossum glabrum. The sequence goes on along the minus strand of JAJDFE020000326.1, from coordinate 15,029 downwards.
GTGGAGGCTTTGTTTGACAGGGTTTATGCCGGCAAGACAATTGGAAAGGATTCGATCGATCGAAACGCCTATACTGTGGGCCTCATTGGGCATCACCACGTCGTTCTAATATGGACGCCAAATGTGGGAGGACATAGCGCGGTGACCATGGCACGACTCAGCTTTACGAAGATCAAGCGTGTTTTAGTCGTTGGGATTTGCGGCGGAGTGCCGCATACAGCAGACGGCGAGGAGATTCTGCTGGGCGATGTCATCATCAGCACGGCATTGAAAAATCGGGATGGCCCCAAGCATTTCACGAACGAATCTACGCGCAAACCAGATTCTGAGATGCGTTCTTTGCTAAACAAGCTGGAGGCATCCTCGTGTCGCAAACGCCTGATGGAGATTTCTTTTGGTTATGTTGAAGAACTACTTAACATGGAAGATTTTCTCAAAGCACGATATCCAGGAGCACAGGAGGACAAGCTCTACAAACCGACTTACCTTCACAAGCATCGCAACTTGTGCGGCGTGTGCACCAGAGACGAGAACGCAGATATGGTCTGCGAAACCGCTACTAATTTGACCTGTATCGAGCTTGAGTGCGATAAGAGCCAGCTAGTGCTTCGTCACCGGCTCGAGAAGATGGGAATGGCCGCTGCAGTGGAGGGTGCAAAGGCACCAAATCCAGCCGTACATTTTGGCGTCATTGCATCTGGGGGGACGGTCATAAAATCGGGTCAGCACCGAGACCTGGTTGCCAAAAGAGATGGTGCCATCGCATTCGAGATGGTTGGCGCTAGAGTGTTAGACGTAATTCCTTCTGTTGTTGTCATTAAAGGTGTTTGTGATTATACAGACGGCCACAGGGACAAGAAGTGGCAGGGCTATGCTGCGGTGACTGCTGCAGCCCACATGAAGGCGTTTTTGGAACTAAAGCATGAGATTCTTGGGATCAGTGTGTTCGCCGGTCCGTCAGACGGACGAACAGGCGGCGGACGGACGGACGGATTGACGAACACACCGCTTAGGATGCCGAGGAGACAGTGGGCTGGAAAATACATATCAGAGCTATTTAGCAACAAAAAATAGACTTTGGGAGGTTTCAGGCGGAAGATGAGTTGGGAATATCACCACCAGCAAGGTCCATCCAATACAGTCAATCACATGCGGCAGAACGATTAGACGATCGCGAGGTTTTTTTTATCATGTACTGGTATAGCGGTATTCATTCTAGGGCGTAATGGCGGTCTTAGAGAGACCAAATAAGTGAGATACTTGGTCAGATATGGCATTGAAAAGTGCAGGGAATATGTTTGATCTGCCTCATCACTTAGCTGAAAGGAGAGAGCAACTGGGCGCTGGGCGTCCATTGTCAATGAGTTCACAAGGCGGAAATTGACGTTTGACTCAGACAGACTACCTGCACTATCTGGACTTGCCAAAGAGACTCAATTGGAAACAGGTGACGAGTATTTGGCAGGCCTATGGCGAAAGGACCTGAGATATGAGCTGTTGTGGGATGTGAATGTCTTGTTTAGCGAAGTTAGCACCGAATGGAAACGCCCGGCAGGATACCGCGCTCCCTCTTGGTCTTGGGCCTCTATTGAAGGTCCTATCACTATACCCCTGAAAAGGGACATCGGCATAAATGAGCCAGAGATGCGAGAAATACCGGAAACATATCAGCTCTTAGAAGCTAAAGTTGATCACGTCCAGTCTCATGCTTTTGGCGAGGTTACCGGAGGGTATCTGAAACTGCATGCTGCGTTAAGGAAAGTAACGATTTAGAAATTTGAACGAACGACGGCAAAGAATCCATGGTCCTCCACCAATACTCCGTGGAGACAGGAACAGACTCGGGAAAGATGTTATCAGGTTCTTACCCTACAATCTGAGGTCTTCGGGAGGTGCTGTCTAGACATGCCAAACGAAAGAAACTGGGGTTCAATCGACCTATGGTGGTTGAGCTTGGATATCTATGAGGGATTGCTGATCACAGAAGAAAGGGGAATACATTTGTGTTGGGAAAGTCTGGTTTCACCTCTACAGAAAGGTGTCGCCTATTAGTAGATCGTATAAAACATTCAACACTTGGATATCCTGCCGCTTCAACTCGCTGAAGCCACAGCTGCGGACTGGAGCTTTGTTGCTGGCTACCTCGGAAAGCAATGGACGACCCAAATATCTTGGCGGCATAGATTTATATCGAAAAGAAGCGGGGGGGCCAATCACCAAGAGAAGGGTCTACCCGGAGAGGCATTCCCAGCTACGGTCAACTCGCGCTGCAAGAATAAGGAAAAAAAGGAGAGTGCAAGGCCCAATGATGACCCCGCTTCGGGAGAGGGATTACATTCAAAAAAAGTCGGCATTGGTTACCGTGGTATTTTTTGGAAATAAAGTGGCAAAATAGGAACACCGACGAGAGACTGCACAGGAAAGAGAGGGGAGCTGGTCAAATTTTTTTTTGGGCGGTTATTATTTCGACGCCACGCTAATTGCATCCAGAGGGACGCGGGGTAAAATTGCTCCCTTTGGACCAACAACTGGATTGAGGTCATGGAAGAGAATTTTGATTCGATCCATGTACTCCTCTTCTGTACGTATTCTGTCGAGGAAGTCTGGGATTACTCCAACGGGCATTTTGGACCGCGGATCCACTAGCACTAGATCCATTCCGCTCGATTCTCCTGTGAGATGCCTACCCACACAGAGCATTGTCTCGCCACCAGTTGCCGATTCGGTGAAAGCGTGCTTTGCTAAGAGCCCCAGGATGTGGCGTTCGTGGAACTCCAGCTGGACGGGTAGGAAATGCTCCTCAGTCCAAGTTGTGGCAGACAATGGGACTTGGCAGCTAACCATGGTTGCAAGGAGTAAGAGAGCCTGCTGTAGGCGGGGCGACCATGACGCGCTGGTGCGCTTGAAAAATTCCCAGTCGGATTGCATTGCCCTGTTGAGTTGAATCGGGTTGATCGCTCCCCACATAAGATCCAGTATCTTTCTCGCTTGGGGGAAAATCCATCTGTCTTCTAGTCTTAGTCGCTGGAGTGCTTCTAGTTTCGCTTGGAGCTCTGTAGCCTCCGCTCTCCGTTCTGCGGTTTCAAGCTTGGATGCAGGATTCTGTGCTACCCATGACTGGAGAGCGGGATTGAGGTCATCCGGTTCATTGTCACTGTCAGGCCCGGACCCGTACCTTGAGAGTTCCCCGCTGACATGGCTCAAAGCCCATATCCTTGGTGAAAACCTCATTGCGGACTCAACATCCCTCAGAGTTTCCTCAAGGTATACTCCACTCTGTTCGGCGGTTACTCTTACAGTAGTAGTGAAGAAGCAGCTCTCCACATCTCCCGCCTCTAGCCAGCGCTCGCCCAGTAGTTTCAAGAAGTCACCTAAGCAATCGGGCTCAGGTTGCTGCTTGCTTGGCTGCCATGCGTCTTCCAGATTGTGGCAGTCATGGGGGTCGGTCATAGAGCGGGTAAACCGGTAGGCAAACCCATGACCAGATTTCTTTGCCTGCTGATGAAGGTCCAAAAATATATCGTTAAATGTCAGACTCTTCGCATCCTCTGGTAAGTGGAACCAGGGAAATTGGGGCATAGTGGCAAAGACGTAGTCGCGAGGCTTCGAGGCTTGTCGATTGGACGATCTGTTCATAACCTGAAAATTTCCTGTATAAATGTCGTCCTCCCGAGAGTGTATATTGGGCTTCTGTTTAGAAATGGTACCATTTGAGACGTACGCCCTTATGAAGGCATACATGTCTACCAAGGACTTGACTCCCGTTTTGTCGGAGTGAAATGAGTGAGCAAGTACGTAGAGGGAATCGAGAACTCTGAGGTTATTTGCCAGGAAATGATAAGTATCGAGGTGGTGTAACGTCTTGTCTTCAGGGATATCTTGTAGGCGTGAGATACTTTATCCTTGAGTTAACTATAACCGTTGGACGATACCACGCTTACCTAAGCTAATTGATACAAAGTCGATGGTGTGCGAAAGCAGGCATTCCTGCAGTGTCCATAGACGTTGAAGGTATATCTCGGTGTTTACGTGCCCATAGTGCGTCCGTGAGTGTTCTTGCATCTTCGATTGTAAATCTCCCCAATCGGAGAATCCTTCTATTGCTGCAGCACAGCACTCATATAGCCCATCGCCCTCTCGGACTGCTAGAGTCCTTGTGGCATGGCCAAAGATGGCAGGAATTGATTGGGTCGTGGCAATCACTTCCGCTCGGTCCCGCTGGTTCACTGTTATGATGTCCATCCAGAACGGCATATCTTTAACAATCGTAGGAAGGGTTTTCTCAATGAACGCCGCCTTTTTCTTCGAGACTCTAATCTCATGTGGGATTCCTTTAACTTGTAGCCATCCTATATCGCCCCAGACATGGGAAACAGCAATGTAGTCAAGCCGGTCCGTGTGTTCATTGAATAGTTGCAGCTGGCCGTCGACATAGCGGGCGAACTGAACCAATGGTCCGTTTGATGACATCTCCCAGGCTTCGGGCAGCAAGGTCTAAACAAGCGTTAGACAGGTTGCGCTCGACGAAGCTGACAGAGAGGCTATCAAGAAATCTGCCCCGACCTCGCCCTCACCTTGCTTCGTCACCGGCTCAGCCTGCTCGCAAGGTGAGGCTCACTGAGCTCACCCTTTTAAAGCGGCGCTAACTGGGTGATCTTTTATTGCCAAGATATCAGAAATCCGTGGCAAGCTCACCCCCGTTTGAGCGGGTGAGCGACGCCGCTCTATGCTCGCCTCTAGGCGGTGACAGTGGTGACTCATTCGACCTGGGCCGGGTGACGAGAACCAGAACGACAACAACACAATGAATGACGCAGGCGATAGCAACGATGAACCTACCTCCAGTAGAGGGAAGAGGCGCAAGCATTCTGTCCCTAGCCAGCAATCATCGTCGTTTATAAGGCCTACCCAGTCAACCAAACAGAGGCTACTTGTACAAGACGGCTTCCAGTGCTGGCTCTGTAGGTACAATGAACAGGATGCCTTGGATGCATCACACAACATTTCCGCTGCGAACCAAGTTGCAGTTAGTACTTTGCTCTACCCACTTCAGAAAATAATAGCTACAGCTGACAAAATTGCCTACCAATTATTAGTTCGAGCGTTACAAGTCCCAAGAGCTCCTTCTAGCTTCACTTACCCACCCTGCACACATCGATAACCTGATCCTATTATGCAGTAACTGCCACAGGTCCTACGACGCGCCATCCCCAGGATGGATTGTGCTGCCGGAGGACCTTGATTTTTTCATCAACTGGGAAAAACAAGATTACCGGCGGCGAGAGGATGCCGCTCGTGGAGGTACCGCCATCCCCAGAACTGTTCCGTCTTTGGGCGATTATGCTGGGGGATTTGTTCCCTATTTTTTTCATCGTTCGGTGGTGCCACCAGCGAGGATGGCTATGTTTCACAAAAAATATTTGGGAGCATCAACTGCAGTAATTTTGAAAGCAGCGCTGGCTGCTTTCCAGCCATTTTCAGAAAACCAACAGCTAGGAATTGGCATACAAGATAGTGTCGCCTTCAAGCTATATACGCTTCTCTCGCTGTATAAGCGTGAGAAACCGTCTGGCCCCTCAGCGGAACCTGGCATCCCCGGTACCTTGGCTGCTGTTGTCAGTGAGGAGGAGCTAGTGCCAGATAGTAGGGTAGTGGATATCACAGTGCAAGAGACTACAACTGCAGGTACTACTGACAGGTCATTTGATGAGAGTTACTGCAATCCAAATACACTGGAACAACACTATCAGAGCAGCCCTTCTGCTAAAGGTCCCAGAGTAGAGAGGCCTCAACACACACTCCCCTAGCTCGATTTATCTCCCTCAAAATCCACTTTGGGCGGTATCGGCAGCAATAATGATGAAGCCTGGGGCCCTGGCCACTTGCTTTCTCCTGAACCATTCGCGTTTGGTCCGGAATCGACCTCTGCTAGCGTGATGGCTTGGGTGGCAGGAATTCGGGGGCTTGAAGGTGGAATGGAGTAAATAGATGTTTGCTGATATGGTGGTTGATACCTTGCCTTTATCCGCTTTAAGAAAATAAGAGTTACAGCTAACAAATCTTTTACCGATTATTAGTTTGTACATTACAAGTTTTTGATGGCTCTCTTCTGCACCGCCTACCGCTTTCTACGTACTAGGTATCCCCACCAAGCGCCATAATGCGTTATCCCCAGGATGAATTATACTGTTAGAGGATATATATTTTTTTTATTGTTGGGGAAAGCGGGGGAGTCGGGCTACAGATAGCAATGTGGATGGGTTGCTCATGGGGGTACTACTGTCTCTAGAACCGTTCTAGCTATGAGCAATTGTGTGGGGATATTTGCCCCTTATTATTTTGAAAATTATTTATGGCTAAATGTACGTTCCCTAAAAAACCACGGAGAAGTTCCAAAAAGTTATTTTTAAAGATGAGCCTGGCTATTTTCAACTGACCGCCAAAGACAAATCGATATAAAGCTGCATATGCTCCTTTCCATTCCAAAGCGCTTCCCTCCCTGTATATGTACCGTACAAGCATGAGAAACCGTCTGGGCCCTCAGCGGAACCTGGCGTCCCTGGCACCTTGGCCGCTGTTGTCAGTGAGGAGGAGCTAGTGCAGGGCAGCAGGGAAGTGGCTATCTCAGTGCGAGGGACTATAACTGCAGGTACTACTGGTGGGTCATTTGATGAGAGTTACTACGATCCAAATAGGTTAGGACAAACGCCATCACAACAGCCCTTTCTGCTAGAGGTCCCATAGCAGAGGCCGCAATACGCACTCCCCCTGCTCGATTTGCATTCTAACGTATGCTCGCCTATGCTCAACTGAGAACTTACCCAGCTCGCGTTGATGTGGAGGAGGATATGGGCGGGTCGGCGGGTGAGTGCGAGTGAGGGCATTACTGATTTCTGTTTTCTTAGTGCCAGCATCACACAGGCTCACCCGGTTAGCGCGAGTTCAGGGTGAGGCTCAGCCCGCTCACCCCTTAAAGCGGCGCCAGCTGGGTGAGCGCGAGTGATGGATTTACGGATTTCTGATGTCTTCTTAGTGCCAAGATTTCGTGCGCACTGGAAGAAAAATTCTCAAAGCAATTGTTTTCTACCAACACAATTACCTGCGGACTGATGGCAGGTATCAAGCGCAAAGACACTGAAGGGCGGAGGGGCAAGGCTAAGAGAACCAAGCTTGAAGGCCCGCCAGCTCCGAAGACGTTCAAAAAGAAGGTCATTGAACTTAACGAGACTGGTACTGTTCCAGGAGACGACTTGGATGCGGGGACGACTGCAACGGATGGTGCTGTGGAAATAAGATATCCCCGACCTTCCACTAGTAACGTCAATAATTGTACGTATATTCCACAAGCAGCCAGACTTTCCTTAGCTAAAATTTGAACCAGCATCCAGCTCCAAGGAAGCCCACGAGAAACAAAAAATCCTAGCCCAAGAACGCAAAGCCGCTAAACCCAACGCAGACCTTATCCACCGGTCGAAGAAGATTTGGGAGCGGCTTCGACGGAAATCCCATGTGCCACATGATGAGCGGAAAGAGCTAGTTGCGGAGCTTTTCGGAATTGTAACAGGAAGAGTCAAGGACTTTGTGTTCAAGCATGACTCCGTTAGGGTTATACAGACAGCACTTAAATATGCTAACCAAGTTCAGAGGAAGGCGATAGCGAAGGAGTTAGAGGGCAGCTTTAAACAGCTAGGAGAGAGCAAGTACGCGAAGTTTCTAATAAGTAAGCTCCTAGTGCATGGGTGAGTCTTAGAGTCCTTGATCGCACCTCGCTCGAGGCTTATCCCATTATATAGAGACGCCGAAATCAGGGGCCTCATAGTACCGGAATTCTACGGTCACGTTTGTCGCCTGATAAAGCACCCAGAGGCTTGTCAAATATTAGATGACATCTATCGTGGAAGCCTGGCCACGTCTAGCCAAAAAGCTATCCTCCTGAGAGAGTGGTATGGGGCTGAATTTGCCTTATTTAGGGTAGAAGACCAGGGCCACGTCAGTTCTCGATTGTCCGATATACTAGAAACATCGCCGGAAAAGCGATCGTCCATCATGCGGTACCTTTTTGAGCTTATCAGGCACCTAACGCAAAAAAGCATGTCTGGATTCACGATGCTGCATGATGCCATGCTCGAGTATTTCACGAATGCCCGCGAGGGCAGCGAGGAGATGACCGAGTTTATCGAGTTACTTAAGAGTGACGACGACGGCAACTTGCTAAAAAATTTAGCGTTCACGAGGTCAGGGGCTCGAGTCGTTTGTCTGGCCCTCGCCCACGGAACTGCAAAGGTATGTGTATATGTGTCGCGCACGACCTAGCATACGCCTCTAACGACTTGGAAACTGTAGGACCGCAAGCAAATACTCAGGGCGTATAAGAATTATACCGCCGCGATTGCCGAGGATCTCCACGGCCACAAGATTCTCCTAGCTGCCTATGAAGTTATTGACGACACCGTTGCCGTTTCAAAGGCAATTTTCCCAGACCTTTTCGGCAAGGTGGACCAGCCATCTGTGCAACTTGTTGAGTATGCGGTCCACCCAACAGCACGGATCCCTCTCCTGTATCTCCCCGCCGGTCGGGCAAAATGGCTCCTCCCTTCCGATGATCTCGCCCTTTTGGAAGAAATTGATGCCAGGCGAGCAACCACTAGTAAAAAGGAACCCGCACTCCGACGACAGGAGCTTTTAAAGGCTATCTCGAAGTCTTTGCTGCAAGTGGTTTCGCAGAACGCCGAAGCACTTGTCCAGAGTCCCTTCGGTTGCCGATTTATCTATGAGGTGCTTTTAGGTTGCGATGGAGAAAAGAATGAGGCTTTAGAGGCAGTGGCAAGAATGGCAGAGGGCGATCCCAGTACAAGTGGGCATGTGGCAGGCAGCGCGGCTGGGGGCCGAATGATGAAGGTATTGGTGATGGGCGGACACTACAACGTCAAATTGGGCAAGGTCGATGGTGCGGTATTTTCTTGCGTCTATACTACTTGACACGAAACGCTGACTAACTAGTAAATAGCCATAAGCCCGCCATTAGATTTCTACAATCTCCTCTATGAACACATAAAACCTTACCTCCTATCTTGGTCGACTGGACCAAGTTCCTTCGTTATTGTAGGCCTTTTAGAAGCCGAAGGCTTCGAAAAGAAAGAGGAGGTCCTCAAAGCACTAAAAAGCCATCAAAAGCAGCTGGAAAAGGCCGCTAACGAGATGGCCGTCCAACAGCAGGTAGAGGAGGACAAGCCTGAGACAGGGAAGAGCAAGAGTAATTGCAACGTAGCTGTGGGCAATGCAGGATTGAAATTGTTATTGAAAATGTTATAGAACCCGTCTTTACAGCATATTATATGCTAGTGAAACATATAAAAGGGTATGCGCGGTGCGGGATCCGTCCAGACCCGCCACTGAGAGCAAAAAAGATACAAGTACTCTTCACATACGCCTTTCTGATCCAATAGCAAAGGGCCAGACAGAGTACAGCAGAGGCAGGTACAGTGCAAACCGAAAAAATATACCAGAATTGTACTCTGTACTCCAATTTGGAGTTCTTATGGTTCCTATTGATGGCACCCCGTACATGCGAACCGCAATACATGAACGTATTTTATACCCCTAGCCGACCATGTATTCCAACGCTGGCGATACGTTAGCAAGCGGGCCTTCACACCTCCACGACCCAGTGAAGAGCACATGCACCACGCAGACCACAGACTCAGCTCCAAAGCCGCGGCACCGGGACACGGAGGCCATGGTGCAATGGGGGCTTGTGTCCAATAGCGCAAGGCGCAAGAGACATCTCGCTGTCACTGGCAAATCCGCGCCTCAGCCCCTTTTCGCCCTAATTTGCGGAGATAGTCGCTTGGGGTTGCATTGCCCTGGATTTTGACAATATCACTCGGCGTGGACATGGTGTTGTTGTGGTTGCCAGCGGCGCGATTGGCTGCTCGCGGGTGCTGGAATCTCGCCTCTGCTGATGGGGGATTGGGGGTGAAGGGAGGGGAGGGCTGTTGTTGGTTGGCCAGGCTCCCCGGACTACATGGTAGACATGGTAGACTCCAGAGTGTGTATGTACAGCTCTCTCCAGGGAGCCGACCGGTCTTCAGAAACTGTCAAGGGGCCCATACTGGGACTCGGATTACATGGCATTTGCTCCTTGAGCGCACTTCTGAACCGACGCGACGTCTCTGTTGCATGTCGCAGCACAATGTAAGCTCGACTCCGAAGAACACGGTGAAACGCAGCAGTGGGGTAGAATACGCCCCCCCACATCGCGCAACTGGGAATGCTGCGGTCCGGCGAGCAAGCGGTGCCTCACATATAGTGGCCCCCGATATAGCCCACTGCTGCATATCACCCGCACGGGCAGCTGCAGCGCTGCCCGTAGAGCATTCCGACTGCTCTCGAGTCCTCCGTACATGTACTCACACACGCGTAAGTATGTAGGCATGTATATATACAGAGTACATACAGAGTACATACAGAGTACACACAGAGTACATACACACTTACTCACTCGCATACTTTTCGTGCGCCGTACCACATTGTATGTGCTTTGCAAGTACAAAAGCACAGAGCACACGTTATATTGTACTCCGTGCAGCTTTGCACACAGACACACAAACCGTGAGCCCCCAGCCACAGACCGCACAATGATGCGTATACATTGTAGACCACCCTGCCACGGGGTTACTGCTCTACTCCTACTCTACTCCACTCCATTCCGCGGTATGGAATGTATATACTCCGTGCAGGGTAGTAGAGGCATTTGCGCGGGCTTCGTACATACTACTAGTACTCCTCCTACAGAGCACACTGGCGGCGGATCAGTGGATCGCGCTGGGACGGGGGCTGTATGCAGGTGCACGACGCCCAGGCCACTCCGGCTTCCAGGCTCCGGCACAATTATTCATCGCCTCATCAACTCTATTTGCTCACCTATCAGAACGGGCCGAGCTGACCTGCGACACTGCACCCTTGTGCCGTCGATGGATATTGTTTTTTCTGCTGTCTTTCCTGCTGTCTCTGCTGCTGTCGTTCTGCTCGTGGGGCCATGTCGCGTTCTCACTCTTTCTCCTCTCCTTGCCCTTCAATATTCACGCTGACTGCCAGCCGCTCTTTGTGCCTCCGGAGTCTTTGTTCTTTCACTGCCGCAGAAGTCTAGCCAACCTATGCGGGTAGGTTCCTGGATCTCCAGTTAATTTTCAGCTTCTCCATCCTCTCGCGCACCCCTGAAGCCTCATCGACTCCGCAGGATCGGCGATTTCTAGACTCGCACGACAATGATCGTATCGCAGACTCCAAACATGCACGACCTATCTACTGGCGTCTCTCCGCCGTCCCTTCCGTCGCCGACACTCACCAATCCCGACATGATTCTCCCCTACAATCACGACTATATGCGCATATCTACGCCGTCACCGCCGCCAGAATCGACGCGGCCACCTTCACCACCTCTAGCAGCCCGGGCCCTCAATTCGCACCCCCCTTTTGCTCAGCTTGCAAGACCGCCGGCAGGTAGGAGAGCTGCATCGCCAATGGTGACGCCGCCCTTGGAATCATATAGTGCAGGTGGTCTGCTACCGGACATTGAAGAGGTGGAAACGACGCCAAAGGCACGGAAACCAAAGCAGAAGATATGGCGGCGGCCAGCCAGCCGTAGCCCGCCGTTGGCCTCCTCACCGACTCTAGAGTTTGCCCCGTCGCAGCATAGAGGGAATTATTCTCCCGTATTTGCTAGATCCGGTCGAAGGCCATCAAATACAATATCTGTTGCGTCGGAAGAGTCTTCCTTGAATGGCTTTGAAAACTTTGATGACGCTTTCTCTGTGGACGAAGACGGCATATTTCCAGACGAGGACGAGGAGCTCTCTGGCAGCGCTAGTGAGGGTCATGGGTACCAAAAACACAGTAGTTTAGGAAATGGCGCAGGCGTAAACGGTTCGCACAGGGACGAGCGGGATGGCAAACCGTCACACGTTACGCTGAGTAGGCGGGCGGAGCGGATATTGGCCAGCGCAAAGAGAAGACTTGATGTGGGTCATAAGTGGCTTCTTCTTCGCTTTGAATATTTGCTGACATGAATTATTACTACCCAGCACATGGAGGGAAACCTCAGTCGAGCTCGCCATTCCTTAATAATATCGCCGTCGCCGTCCATGTCCCCCTCCTCCACCAGTCGATACTCCCCACCGTACAACGCCACATCGCCACCTTCCACTGAGATAGATAGCGGGATGATACTGATACACCCCCCACTAGGCGTGTCGCCCGCAAAACATCGTCAATTGCACTCTACAACGTCCTCAAATGGCAGCCCCGGTCACTCGAGGGTCTTCAGTGAAACTTCTGTTCCATCGTCACTATTTTCCTCGCCTCAACCAGCCCATGTGATTGGCCGTTCTACGAGTGCACAGGGTATGGTGGGTGCAGCGCATTCGACAGGGGATGGTTTAGGTCCCCCAGCTGCTCTTTCCATTACGAAGACCCGTAGCAATGAGCACTTCCACGCAAATAGGGAAAGTGCCCACACGAGCAACCCCCACAACCTAGGCTATAGCCGTTCACTTAGTGCTAACCGTGTTGGGAGTCCTCATGGTTCACACTCAGCACCACTAACTCCCTCGTCAAGGGATAGCACTCTGCAAGGCCATTTCAGCAGCAGCTCTACAGGCAAGCCTCCCCTAGGCTCAAGTAGCTCCAATAGCCAGAGCGGCATAAGCCGCTCCCAATCCACCGCCCAAATGCGCGACCTCCGTGACCAAATGAAAGACCTCAAAGGAAAGATTTCTTCCTTGCAGCAGCGTGCAAGAGAGGACGGACTGCGGAGAAGAAGTCTTCAAAGCTTGAGAACCCCTAGCCCATTCACAGCAGCGGAAGCATGGTACGCAGGAGCGAATGGATATGCTGAAGGAGGACTCGGTCCAAACTCAGGGGTTGGCGTAGCTGAAAAACGGCATCGGACAGGCTACGTTGCGGAGGAGAAGGCCAATGGACAGGGACCAAGTCGAGGAGGTTCGGATATCGACCAGCGACAGCCCGGCCATTACGAGGACGCCGTGCGACGGATGAATGAAGAGGATGACTTTCAGGGCCTTGGGAATAGCGACGAAGGCGGAGAGCAAGAACTCTGCGAACCCGAGTCCAACGGCGAAAGTAATGCGGAACGATTCATCACGGAGAGCCCTATTGACCCCGAATTGCAGCCCTCCACGGTCGGTGAAAGACATGAAGATCGGGCCGATGCATTTGATTATGAGCACTTCTTTCTCCATAGCGGTGTGGGGAACTATGAACTACCGGTTTCTGGAAGGCGAAGTAGGTCCAGCAGCTGCAGCTCCAGCGAGTCTACATCAACTACGAAAATCTTAGTGGCAACCTCGCAGCCCGTATCGGAATACCAACAGCAATCGAATGGCAATTGGCGCAAATCGAGGGTGATCCCAAGGATCGAGAGAGCTGATGGCGAGGCAAGCCCCAAGCCCTATCTCAGGCGGACCCACACAAGACAGGACAGCGTGAGCTCAATTTCGACATACGCTACATTTGCTACAGCCACAGAGGGTCACGGATCAGGAGAAGACTCCGAAGACGAGAGTGAGGACGAACAGATCCGAAGTAGGCAGATCATGAACGATAATCTCCAAGCCAGTTCTTCGAACGCCACGTTTGGCCCCCCTGCAGATACATCGATAAGAACCGAAGGCCGTAGTTGGCCGGAGGCAACTTCGGACCGCTCCGTCACCCCAACGACTATTCGAGGAGCCAATTCATCCCCAAGCAGCCCCTCCCACACCACAGAGCCGAATGGCAAGGCAACACCCACCTCTCTTTCCCCAGGAGACCGCTCTACGTCCTCAACGCCAGTCGGAACTTCACGATCCTTCCCACTGGTGAGCAAACCGCGACAAATATTTCCCAGACCCCTACCATCGACCAGGGCTTTCCTCTCTGGCCGTTCGGGGCGTTCGGGATCGCTCGGTGCTTACGGTGCCTACGGTGCCGATGGAGCGGAGGGCGCTATCGTACTTAACAAGGAGGATAGAGCGTTGGTGGAAGGGTTGGTGGAGACTTTGAAGAGAGCTTGCCGGCATTTAAATGACAGTGACCCGGAGAGGGCTGGAGATTGGAGGCGGAGACTAGAGGATGCTAGGAAGCTGCTTGAGGGAGACGATGATTGGAAGGGACGGCGATAAGTTCAACATTACTACTTTGCTCTTTTGATTCAGTGTAAACAAGTTGTTGTTCCCCCTTTATTGGCAAAAGCATCACTAGCTTTCATTTTTTTTATTCTCACATGATGTGACACGACTATCTCTTTATTATATTTATTCTAGTCCCAACAGATACTAGCATTGCTACTTTATTTTTTTTTCTCTCTCTTCACAATACTACGCAAAAACTAGGGGGCTTTTATTCTTAGAGCTTTATCTCACGGTGTTAAATTTTTTTTGTCTCACAAATAAAACATATTTATCTATTCTATACAGACGGGGGAGATAGTCCCCTCCCCCTCCTTCCCTCCCTCCCCTCGACCCGATTCTTCAACCCGCATGACCCAGCGAACAGTAAAGCCAGCACCATCCACCACCAACCTGTATATCTTCCCCCACCTTTCTTTATTTTATTTTTTTTTTCCAAGCCAGCTCCCTCCCCGTCCCCGCACCCGCACTCCCGCAACCCCCGCTCCCGTGTATACATACATACATACGTACATACGCAGCAGCAGCAGCAGCGAAAGCCGGTGGCGATTTTCCGCCCCAAGTCCCCCTTCTTCCAGCCACAACACTACCAACCGAAATCAAACCAGGTTAGAAACGCCATCGCGAGGTAAAAAAAACATGCCCGGCTCGCGCTGCTGCTGCTGCTGCTACTACCGCTACTGCTATATATATATATATATCTAGCATAATGCTATATACCACGTATGTATGTGGAGTTTTCGGTGGGAAATTCTTTCCTGATTTAGTGCTGTGTAGTAGTGCTGTGTGGGTTTTGGGATACCTCCCCCCCCCCCCCCCCCCCCCCCCCCCCCCCCCCCCCCC
>JAJDFE020000325.1:0-40063 GCA_021527465.2 Geoglossum glabrum | reverse complement strand
AACCAAAACGCCTCATCGTGATTCTGCGGGACTAGGCAAATGCGCTCGAAAAGAAGTGTGACGCTGCTGGACCACTGGGCAGGCACCGCAGCACCAGCTGTCGCGCTCTAGGATTCACGGGAGCGGTGTCGGGTCGCTGGCGACCTGTAGGCGTAATAATTAGATACGGAACGATAAGATATAGTCAAGAGGCAATAGAATCCATTCTATGAAGGAACTGATCGCTGGCCTCTGAAGGAAGCTAGCTAAGCGGCCAGTTAAGGATAAGAGCTTGGCGTTTCCTGGGTTTTTCCAAAGCCACACTTCTCATTCCTATCCTAGAACCTTTCACGTTTGCATAACCATATTTCTGACATATGTCAATTATTGCCTTGGCTCAACCTATAACCGTGATCTCTATTGTTTCTTTAGTAGAACACCTCTTACCTTTCTTAAGGCACCTCCTATCATTATAACCAACCTCTCTGATTTAGACATCCTAAAGGAATCGATTAGAGAAGAACTAGATGAATTTCAATGTCTGTTTAAGTCAATATGTGCGGACCTGGGAATCTCTGAATTGCCAAACCTAGTAGAGCAAGTTATCACTTTAGTAGTCTCAAACAAAGATAGGATATCCTTCTTTATGACTAGGTTTTAGCTAACAAACGCAGTTGCCAAAATAGTAATACTCAAACTCATCGTTGCTTTATAAGACCTTCTAGCAGCCTGGGACTTTCCTTCCAAGAACTCAACTGGTGTTCTTGTTGATGATATTATTCACTTAGCATCTTGTCATGTCGGGAAAATTTGATGTGTCAAAGACTATCGCATTATACAAACAAGTCGTTGGGGGTTCACCCAGTACAGAGATTTGGAGTGCAGTATACGATCTCATCATAGAGTTAACAATGACTACACTACCGACCATCTTCAATAATGCTGTGCTTAATAGGACACTCAGATCTACTTCATATTTACAGCAAGGCGAAGAACAGATCTATGACGATATAGATCATTACATCCTCCACCACCTTCCTAGCATAAATACAATAATGCAAATTATACTACAATAGCAATTTCATATTACAATCTATTACTACCGTAAAATGGAATTTTGCTATCTACATATACGTTTCGCATTTCCTATTTTGAGATTTGCCGCCACTTCTTCAGTAATTCAACATCTTTTGATATAAGGCATTAGCAATGAGGCTTCCACAAAGGAGGCTCATAGCCACATCAGACTTCCAAAACTGCTTCTAACTGCCAGACGGCACCATGACGTCAGACCTCCACAAAGATGACATGATCTATAAGCAAGTAACATCTACAACCATATACAACTACCAAGCAAACAACGGAAGCAGCTTCCTACCTCCATTGATAAAGACGTCACTACAAAAATGGTATGCCAGAAGAGCAACTTCTGAAAGCAGTCGATACCGATTTGATAATATCGCCAGTAGTAGACAACATCATCAGTAACAGACAATATAGCTGGTAACAGAAATAGTTAAGACAATGAGAGTTAGATCAGAGAACGAGGTAGCTGTCATGAAGCCGGCTGAATCATGTATTTAAATAATTTACTACCTATAGTAGGATGGGCAGCGATTAGTTCTTCTTAATTGATAGAATCAAGAGTGCTTCTACTGATCCAAACTTCATTACATTGTCTCTAAAAATACTTTATGATGACTTTACGCCAAAGATCCTCTGTTGTCTTTAAGCCATTACACTACTAGCTAAGCCCTAAGATTTACGCTATGGTCTTACATCTGATCTCTTCCTCTTTTTTATGATCAGCTCTACCAAAGTCGGCATTAAGATCTTGTGCAGCAATCAACGCATCTACCAAAAATGGAGAGTCATATATATTTTGCTATTGGCAAGACCCCTCTTTGAAATAAATAGACATCTCGTTCCTAGCCTTAAACTCAACTCTTTTCCAGAAGTTTCTTCTTCTATCAAAAAAAGAGCAATCCTTGACTTTCTCAGGGATTGAATGGTCTTCAAGGAAGAATCTAGCTGAGACTTTCGATAATTGACCTAGCAGTACTTCTGTAAGGCACTAACAATGAGACTCCTACAAAGGAGACTCATAGCTATATCAGACTTCCAAAATCGCTTCCAACTGCTAGACGGCGTAACAACGTCAGACCTCCATAAAGATGACATGATCCATAAGTAAGCAACATCTGCAACCATATACAACTGCCAAGCAAACAATGGAAATAGCTTCTTACCTCTATTGACAAAAACGTCGCTACGAAAGCAGTATGCCAAAAGAGCAACTTCTGAAAGCAGTTGATACCAATCCAACGACATTGCCGATAACAGAAAGAGTCAAGACAATGGGAGTCAGGTCAGAGAATGAAGTAGCTATCAGGAAGTCGGCTGAACCATGTATTTAAGCAGTCTGCTGCCTATAGTAGGATAGGCAGCGATTAGTTTTTTACTCTACAGAATCAAGAGTGCTTCTGCTAATCCAAAACTTCATTATATTATCTCTAAGAACACTTTATGATGACTCTACGCCGAAGATTCTCCATCATCTCTAAGCTGTCACACTACTAGTTAAGCCCTAAGATCTATGCTATAGTCTTATATACTGTTTGAGTCATCTAGAGATGAGTAACTATTGAGAGGGTTACGACTCTTACATTTATATTCCTTATAATTATCAAGATTAACTACTATTCAAATTTTAAAACAGTATGTGAATTTACTTTAAAAATTTAATTTTCTAGAAAATATTAATAAATATTTTTATTCTTTTATTAAAAGAAGTATTATATAAGCTCAGGTTATAAAAGGGTTGGAAATAGAACTTTATTAATATAATATTACAGAAGTAATATATTAATATCATATTAGAAGTTTATGAAAGATTATTTAAAAAGGAGAAGTACTTTATATAAGGAATGGACAAGTAATTTCTCATCAAAAAGAACAGTCTAAAGTAAAAAGAGTTTAAAAGGCTTTAGAACAAGCAAAAGGTGCTGAGTTACAAGTATGAAATATTGCTTGAAATAAATAAATTATAGCTATTACTGGATTGGAATATGGTATAAAGGCAGCTTTGTGAAAATGAAAACCTTTATTTTTGTGGTTGGAGGCAGAGTTGGTGGATAGATTGTGAAAATAATGTAAATAATCTTGTTGAGGTGGGATTCTCGTTGAACTGAGAGGCACCCTAAGGGTGCCCAGAGCTCGCTCGCGAAGTAGAGGGCACAGATACCCCTGCCCCCCGAGTACAGCTGATTTCTCTCATCGGCGGGCGTAACAATTACACCGCAAAAGCGGCAACTCGAACGAATTGAAGAAGTGATGGAGGCGCCGGACTTTTCGCCGCCGCTTTTAGCGGAGTTCGCGGTTGCTGGGGTCTACGGTCAAAATCAATCCGCTCATCCTTGAGCTCTCCGGCTTTCTACATCTCCATCCCCTCTCTCTGCATGAAGCCATGTTCATAGCATTCCCCTGCAAACTTGGAGTGGTTTGGCCTAACACAATATAGTACTGTGGAGAGTATCGGGGCCGGTGGTAGTGTGCTCGATGCTCTCGTTCGTGTACGTACAGGCACCTCCCATAAGTCTCCGGACACTTTGCTTCTTTAGCGAGCGTAAGGTGTCCGGAGACTTATGGGAGGTGGATGTACATGCTACGGAAAAACGAGCGGCAGTGAGGCGGTGCCGGGCGGCATTGGCTGGCATCGCTCGCAGGCAATGGACCGGAGGCCTGCCATGTAGGTATTTAACCCGGTCGGAACCCTGTGTAATTAAGTTACATACCATTTCGTACTACACACGCTAACCCCTATTCCTTCTCTGCTGCCCGCTCAATCTCCGCCGAAGAGGAGCCAAACCTCGTTTCCTAGCTGCTGCACCTCCCGCGACCCGAAGGAGTGGGTCGAATGAAAATTGGTATGCACCTCCGGTTCGATGACCTGTGCGAGTTATGCCTGCCTCATGAAACCCGTCTTTTGCATAATATTCTACGACATCGCCGGCTGTGATAATGGAGGTGAACACTTCTTTAAGCGCATCATGGCCTTAGTAGTTTTCCAAACCGTCCATTTTCCGTAACAGGCCTTCAATAGGAGAACTGACTTCTTCTAGTTCGAGACAACGGCCAACCCATAGTATTGTCGCTAGCCTTGCTCTCTAAGCACTGAGATCATTGGTATAGTGTTTCGCCTGGCCTCCGCTCCAGAATCTCGTTCCCTTCCCCTTCCGCATTCCATCGCCACTATGTACTACCGACCTGCCCCTTCTTATCCTCCCCAACGCCCTCTGCGCGAGGAGCTATCCCTCCCTTCCCGAACCCCCGAACTAGCCTATGTATGACCGCACTTAGTATCAGAGCCAAGCTAGCAAACCAGGGCAAACACAGTTGGAGATTCTGTAGGAGCGAATGGTGGCATGTGGGTAGGGCTGCTCCTGCAAGGATGCCGCAGGCAATACCCGCCGCTAAGAGGTGGTTTTGGAGCGTGTCATCTCTACGGTGATGGCGGAGGGTCGTTAGCGTAATGGCGCCCGCAAAGCACCCAGTGGCGAATACTGCGGGTGGAGGGTCCCGGAGGAAGGGTGGTAGTTGGAAAAAGTGGTAGTACCGCTTCATAAGAGTAGGAGTCAGTATAGAAAGAGCGGTAAGGGGAATAGGTTGGCACCTCATAACCCCTAGTCCTGAGTAGTGCGGCTACCCGCCCCCCTGGCTGCGCTGCTGGTATTGCTCGTAGGTTAGAGTGATATGTCTTCAGTTTCCCTCCATCCATCAGGCTGGAAGCGAGCCTGTACAACCTCGATAAACCAGCAGGCTCCGGCAACTCGTGATATGGATCATAGCTACTGATTACGGCAGCGCATAGGATCAGCAGACAAAAGGCGAAGGCGTCTGCCATCGCGGAGCACCAGACTCCTTTCACCTCGAGGTGTAGAGGTTGGGCTCTGGATGCGGGTTGGTGCGGCTCTGTGTAAGATCAAGGATCCCATTGTGGGGCGGCATGTCACGTGCCTAAGTGTTGATGATGCATGTATGTCTCCGGCCCCCTCCATCCCAATAGTGTGGAAGGTATCGGGCCGGTGGGCAGGATGCTCTATTCTGCTCGCGGTGGTGGTACATGTACAACAAGGAAAACAAGAGGTGGCAGCGAGGTAGGTAAGCTACCTGCGTCAAGTAATCTTGCTAACTGCCCGTCAGAATCCGCCTCCATAATAGTGATGTGCACGGGCCAAATACTTACCACACCGAGTACATGTGTCGATGGGCAGAGACACTAGCCAACATCCCAAGTACAATCAATATCGCACCACTGTCAACACCACTGTCAACACCCACCCACCGACAGAGCAGGAACTCAGGTATAAAAACCCCTCGCTCCTACAGAGGATCAATCCTTCTTTCCTTCTTTCCCCAGCGAAGCATCCTGTACAACGACCTCCCAGAGGAAGTCCCCGGACACCCTGCTTCCTCAGCAAGGGTAGGGTGTCCGGAGGTGGCCGTGCCATATTGTACTCGCGCTGGCGGGGAAGTGCATTCCCGCTTTTTTTCGGGCATAAGCAACCCCTTATGCCTGTACGCGAAGTGGCGGCGCTATCAGCACACCCGGGGAGGTGATGCTGGCGAAGTGGTGGCACCAGCAGTTTGCCAGCAGCCCCGTCCTGACTCCCATATAATGGGCCGAGTGGACCATGTGTGGTGGGCCATGTGGAAAGACTCTGACCGAACGCGTCTCACTGCCCCCACTGCCCCAACTGCCCCAACTGCCCCTACTGCCTCCACTACCTGCGCCGACCGGCATCTAGATACACCATGCCAGCACGCATGTGGAGATATGGAATGCGCTCCGAGCCAGCGGAGAAGGCATATCAATTTGCCCAGGTACTTTTTATACCTACTCGACAAGTTCGACCCGCTAACAGCCACAGTCTCGACTCTCCGACAGCAAGCCCAATAGATCCCCGGCCGCATCAGACGCGAAACACATTTCCGGCCGGGCCCGTGGCCCGCTCGCAGGATCCACCGAGAAGCAACTTCCACCAGGATGGAATACCTCTTTCCACACCAAGAAGAAACTTCCACCAGGATGGAATACCACTTTCCACACCGAGAAGAAACTCCCACCAGGATGGAATACCTCTTTCCACACCGAGAAGAAACTCCCACCAGGATGGAATACCTCTTTCCACACCGAGAAGAAACTTCCACCAGGATGGAATATCTCTTTCCACACCGAGAAGAAACTTCCACCAGGATGGAATACCTCTCTCCACGCCGAGAAGCAACTTCCACCAGGATGGAATACCTCTCTCCACGCCGAGAAGCAACTTCCACTAGGATGGAATACCTCTCTCCACGCCGAGAAGCAACTTCCACCAGGATGGAATACCTCTCTCCACGCCGAGGAGCAACTTCCACCAGGATGGAATACCTCTTTCCACACCGAGAAGAAACTTCCACCAGGATGGCACGTTCCCGCAAGGGTGGAAACTACCTTGAGGTCCCTCAACAACACTTACATAGCCTCTCTCCTCGCCTTTCTTGGTATGATTCATTCAGCTCTCTCCCTCCCCAATAACCGCACATTGGGGGGTGCAGCTGACGGTTGGCCTTCTGTCCCCGGAGCGCCGCCTTTTTCGGGATGGCCTTACTCGCTAGTGTGTCTCCTATTAGCGGGTTATTCGTACATGTCATTGCGGTACCCAAGTCGATCTTGCCTCAAGATCAATTTCGGTCTGATGACAGCAGTTGTGGACTCAGCCTGGATGATAATCGTCCTTGATGGGACGTTGTTACCTAGTACTAGGTGGAGGTAAAGCTTGACTTTCTTATTGTCATGCTTTCGCTGGGCTAACGGGGGAGTAGCACCCTTTTGCTAGGTACCTTCTATACCTTAATGTACGGTAAACAATTGTTTAAGAAATACCACTTGGAACATGGGTATGTCACATTCACCATTTTCTATTAGCGTTTCCGAGGCTTACCAACTCCCTCTAGATCTGGTCTAGCGGTCGTCTCTATAGCAGGACTTTTAAACTATCTAGCGGTACAATCTCTTCCCAATCAAGTGGGCATGGGACCAAGGGAACGACTACTCCAATTTCTCCTACCATCGATCGGCTTCAGTCTCTCCCTTTGGGCCTTTATAGCATCAAGGCTTTTCGGCTACCCCCACCGTATAGGTTAGAGCGGTGCATAAGATAGAAACAGGACTCAAACCGACCACAATGACCCTCAGAAAGAGCGTGGCCAACCTATGGCCATGAGTGACGTGAGGAATCGGGAATCTAACTGTGTATTCCTCTTCTATATATATACGATGTATATACGGTTACCCTTACCTTGTTTTGTAGTTAGCGATACCCCACTGGTGGAGCTCTAATTCACTTGAGACAATAGTGTCATCTCCATTCCTTATTGTATATAGAAATAGAGGTCGGAGTGAGATAGTGATAAGGTCCCGGCGAGAATCGTGCAGTGGCAACTAGACCCGCAACATATTCTGTCGGGGGAAACGTCTATAATCTTACATCGCGGAGTCACTCAGAAGTGACCAGCCCTGCGAATAGAACCATGTAATTCTCTAGACTGCCACATCATATATAATGACAGAGTGGCCAGGATCAATTCTCTGGCGATGGTTGAGATTTGCTTTTTGGCGGTTTGGCTCATCGCGCCAGCGCCCGCGAATGGAGGCTCGCCCTCTAACCGCGCCCACCAACCACATCATCAGTGACATGCAGGTTCAGCCGCCGGGGCTCTCTACTCATGGGAGGCTAGTCGGCGGGGATCTCATCCCAACATCAGCATCCTGCCCGGCCTTTCAGACACGCCATCTCCACAACTCCACCTTACCGATCCGCGCTCTTTGCTCACGCCATAGACAGGCCATACGCGCACACTCCTAAGCCACCGCCTCCTCGCCAGCGACTCACAGCCACCGCGAACCCTTGTGTTGCCTCACCTCACCGCCGACCTTGAGATTCTCGCAGGTGCTGCATCGGTTCCGATGGCACTAGCAATAGAACCAGGTAGCAAAAGAGGTGACAAATTCAAGGAGTTGTTCAGGTGGGGGTTGAAAGCTCCCGGGGGTGAAGCGCTCTTGAATGAAAAGCGGGCGGATATCATCAAATACATACAGAGACCGGATGTTTATGGCGAGGATTTCGTTACCGTTGCGAGCCTCCGGAAAGTTTGGAAAGGGGAGCTCAGGAAGTTCGTTGACACTGTAGGTCTAGGCTTCGACGCCGACGACAAGAAGTTGCTCTTAATTGAAAATAGGCTTTTGAGGACCCTTTCGATTCTCGTCTATATCCGGTGGAGGGAATGGGATAAATTTGCAAAAGTTTTCATGCCGGATGGAGATGATGCCGGTAGCCGTTCGGATAACCTGCCATACCGGCGCCATATCCTAAGGGAAAAAAAGTTTCTTGGGAAACACTGGGGTTAGTGCTTCTACGAAAACCAAAATATCTTCATCCCGATCGTCCTACGGGTGGGGGAGACCTCAATCTGTGAACGGGGGAGGAGATTGCCTTTAAATACTAGAGAGAAGGTGCTTGGAGCTGGCCTATACGGGGTCACTAGGGAGGTTATTTCGGAGGGGCAACTAGTCTTTAAATATCAGGGCCGAGCGGTATATTCCCGAAGCAATACCGGAATGACAGCTGGCGCTAATTATCCGTATATTAGAACTCAGAAGACTATGTTGTTACGAGAAGAGTGACGACGCATTGGGATCCTGTAGCAGATAGGCAAAATCTCGAACTCTTGCGGGATCTTAGAGAGCACGGACACATTGCGATGAGCATTGCCGCCGTCTCTATCGGCAACCGATTCAACTTATTTTTCGACTTGGCAAGGACGGATCTAGGCGCATTCTTGTATGGCCTTGAAGGACCATTCGGCCTTCGGGCTTTATTATCAGAGGCCTCAAACCTCCTTGACGCGCTTGATTTCTTGCATGGTAGTTCTGATGCCGGGATTTGCTATCGCGCGGATCTCAGACCTGAAAATATTCTGGTGTACGAACGGCTCGAGAATCCCGAGGACATTGTCGGGAAATGGAAAATCATGGACTTCAGCATCTCGAAGACCAACTTCTCCGCCTCATCACGGCCAAGACTGGGAATGTACACAGCTCCTGAAAGGATAGCTACTCGGCTCAGCGATATTTGGTCCTTCGGCTGCATCTTTCACTAAATTCTCGCTGCTGGGCTAGGTGGGGGGTCACTGATACAGCATCTAAATGGGGAGAGAAGAAAAATCACAGATACAGATGAAGTGCGCTCACATCACAGTCCTCTCTTTTACAGACTAGAAGGAAATGGGACGATACCGGTACTCAAATCGTGCGTGAAACGCTGGATGGAGAACGAATTACCGAACAATCCACGCCGCTCCGCCGACGACCCCCTGATTGGGCAATGCAGCAAGCTCGCGTTAGGGATGCTCCGAGTCGAGACGCTCGAGAGGCCTAGTACCCGCTTCATTAAAAAGCGGCTTGACGATATATTAGCTGTGAATGCGAACCCAGGACCGACACATTCTCAGCCTAGTGGGGAAGCAACTGCCTTACAGCTCAGGAGGCCAGCTGCCTCAGAATCCGTAGGGGGACTAGTCGCCCCTAGGCGCGTCCGGGAGCCAACTGCCTCGAAGCCTGATTCTAGGCCCGTCAGGAAGGCATTCATCCCGGAGCTCGTCAGGGGGCCAACCGCCACGGAGCCTGATTCCGGGGCCGTCAAGAAGCTAACCATCTCGGAGCCCGCCAAGAGGCCAACCTCTCTTCCCCGCCTTTCTCCAGCTCTGATTATCGCCATCAAGTCGACGGTGGTAACTGCCGTTCATGACCGGCTAGCAAGAGGTGATAAGATTTTGGCGAGGGATGGCGAGGGATGCTGCGCCCTCCACCATGCTGTGACGGTAGGCCACAGTGGAGTTTTGCTGCATTTACTCAACTCAGAGGAGCTCAAATACAACAAAGGTGGAATAAACCAGTGGGATGACTTCGGCGCCACTCCTCTCCATTACGCAGCATCAGGGGCGAAAAAGGATATTGCTGCCGACTTGCTCAAAGCAGGTGCCGATAAAGACGCCAAAGACTACCGTGATCGTACGCCACTCCACATGAGCGCCCTAGGGAATAGCGGAGATCACACCAATTTTGTCGAATTTCTGCTAGATAGCGGCGCAAAAGAGACACCGCATCTCCCGCCCGAATTCAAGGTCAAATAGAATTTTATCAACTTTCGCAAGCACAAGCGGGAGAAGATGGGGTTCAGATGAAATTTACCCCAAGATGAGGCGGGACCGGCACCCCGGCCACTACCCACACGATAGCTTTCGACTTCATCCACCGCAATTCCCGCATCGCAAGGTCTTCCTTTTCTCACTCTTTACCCCATACCCCGCCGTCCCCAAATCCCGGGATCAAAACGACAAAGAAGGGGCTCTTGAACCCACCGAGCTACAGAAGGAGTCCAGCGCGCCAGCCCCCTGATCACCGCCATCGAAAACTCTAAAAACTGCCAGGCATTCCACGCCTACGTTCAACCAGGGAATCGCTAGCTTCCCGGGACGCAACTTCAATGCAGAGAAGGGAGAAAACTCCAAACATTCATTTGGATGATTAAGATGAATCCGAAAGGCAGAGGGAAAGAGAGAGATTGAGAGAGCAGAATTTTTTGGGTGTTCCTCTAACCCTCACCTCAAAAACACACCCCACGATTTTCTCCCGCATTACAACAACAACAACAACCAGGGCTTATCGTATGGCGCAGGGGGAGTTATATTGTATATATACTGAGGTAGTCCTATGAATGGAAGGTCGAATTTAAATTATGGAGCCCATACCAGAAAGATATTGCAGGATGAGAGGGATAGGAGGGGGAGGGGGAAAGAAGATCGGAATGGGGGAAAAGGGGGTGTCTGATGAATAAGTGAATAAAAAATATACATTCAAGATAAAAAAGCTCGTTTATTCAACCCGGTGACAAGAAGGGTAGCTAAGAAGTTTTATGGATGATTTTTTCCCCTTGGTACCAAGGGATTGAAAAATAAAGCCTTGCCTCCGTCTTCTAGCCTTGGGTTTGATTTAGCAAGCGCTAATCATTGTCCAAAGCAAAGCTCCCCTCCTCCAGACATCAAACGATGATGATATCCCGCGGCCGACAACCCGGCACTGACAGTTGAAGCTCCCCCTTCATAAACCCATGCAAATAGCACTGGCCAACCAAGGAGTACTCGCCGCTGGCTCGCGGCCTGAGGAGAAGAGGGAGAACCGGGTCTCCGGCCAGGAGACATATCGCGTCTCCGACCTGCGCTGCCGGGGGTACTTGGCCGAGGTAGCCTTTTGTTGTGAGGCAGCGTCGCATGGAGGAGAGTGTGGCTTGGGCTTTGAGGAGGAATACGACGCTGGTGTGGTGGGTGTGTGGGGAGGGGGGCGGGAGCGGGTTTATGTGGAGTTGGTGCAGGGTGTTTAGGATGGTGGGACGGAAGAGGGAGGTGAGGAGGAGGAGGCATCGGAATGGCTCCTGTAGGTGTTTATATTCGTCCGGGGGTAGTCTTATGGTATGGGTTTTGTCGTAGTCGTCGGGGGCTGGATTGGTGCCGAGGGTTTTGTTGCATAGAACGGTCCAACAAAAGACCTCGGCTTTGGACTCGCCGGTGGGGTATGTTTCTCTGGTGTTGAGCATTTGTCCGATTTCATCTATGCATTCGGCCATTTCTTGAAGAGCGACCGATGCTTCTTTCCTCTCCATCTCCTCATCGGGACTAGAGGTGCAGAGTTTGACTAAATTCGAGGGTCGGAGGTAAGCGGAACCAGTGCGCTCGATCACGTCTACTAAGTAGACTGTTACAGATAGCCTATTTCCGCATTGCTTAACGCTCACCCCGGTAGATCTTCTGTCATTCTGCTGTGGGATTGTACTAAAGTAGTCGCGATAATCTGGAGGGGGTATATAATTGATATCTTTGTCGTGGATAGACCAATCTGGAACCCATGAAGGAAGTTTGAGATCAGATCCCGGACGGTGGGCCGCTTCAATGAGCAGTCTGGCGCCTTCGCCTATATTCACGAAATAGGTGGCAAATCGGCGGAATGTATCTGCTACTGGCTCGGTATAATCAGGTTGCAGACCGGGGATGGAATTTTCATTGGAGAGACCAAGAAGCGCATATATATTGTCCCTAGGATCTGTGGCTTTCTGATGCTTAGACCGTCGAGCAACGTCCAAGAGGTTCGGGGCTAGAGACTGCCGATCGGGAGCAAGGGATCCGGACAAAAGCTCGAAAATCAACTCAATATTGGTACGGCCATTCCGGGCTTCTGCGAATTTAGAAATCGACCCCCCGCAAAGAGGGAGGGCGTGAACCGCTCCGAACTGGATGGCACACAAAAGCACCTCCCTGTCCATCGTCCAGCGTCCGCAGACAAAGGTTAACTTGCGAGCACACACGGCCTCCTGGATAATCCAGACGCGGAGAAACCATGGTCGGGCTAGAAACTCCGATATGATGGTCCAAGCCCGACCACCGTTAGGTGGCAACCCAACACCCTCGAATTGGTCTGGGAATATCGTGTTTTTCCTTGGGGCATCGCTCAGCGGGTTTGACTGTTGCCACCTTATCGCGCTATTAATTATCATTCTACAGAGGTTAGGGATGTGCTGGCTTCCATTCATTTCTTCTCCGAGGAAAGCGATTACATGCTTCGCATTCGAGAATATGCTTCGCATTTGCTGGACCTGCTGTGATCGCTCTTCTGGATCCTCTTGGTTGATACAAATCGCGTCGACCCAGAGCAGGCTCGTCCTAGCAGCCCTCTGCGAGTCTCTTAGGGCTAGGGCTAGGTTAGCGGTGATGGGTAAGGGTCTGCCTTCGACGCAGATGGTATGGCTGAAAACCTGTGCGCCCCAGGTGTAAGAGAGGCATTCATATTCAATATCGTCCTCAAGGCTGTATGCGGTAAGTGTCCCCTCAAGCGGTATGTTTGTATCGCCTCTTGTTTCCCCCGATTGGCGAAGTCCCAGAAGACGGAAGCTAGTTTGGGATTTTAGCGGGGCATGGCGGTAGTTTGACTTTGATGGCGTATCGTCAGAAGCCGAAAGCGTGGAAGACCTTGGATCAGGTGATTCCGGCATAACTAATTGGGAGGGCATCACCGAAGTGAGACGCATACTCGCAGGGAAAAAACCCTCGATCCATCTGAATATGCCCGCCATGGCGAACGTGTGCGGCACAACCGAGTGCGAGGCTGCAGTATCTAAATGTCTCAAAGACGGCTGTCATGAGAGAGAAGGCGAAGCTAGCTGTTTTGCGTTGAACCCGTCACAACGTCGCTAGACATCAGCAACGGCAGCTCTGCAAGCCACAAAGGCAGCAAGCAAGGCCTTCGAGTCGGACGGAGACATGGCAAAGTTGCAGTAGCTGGGGCCGATCGCCCCAGATCACGCAGTAGCGGGGCTGAACCCCAGTACAGAACGGGAGATAGATTGCCCACTCTCGAGGCGCGACCGAGCGACGAGAGTTTGTGCACACAACCCGCCTCTCCGGGATTCGGTATGTTGGAACGGTAGGCCCGCGATGGTATACATGCACATATGCAGGTTTGCATGTCGGTGCGTGGCTGCAGTAGCTAGCTAGTAGCTAGCTAGTAGCTGTACAGGAACCGGTGTAGTGTATGTATGTTCCACGCCCCGCGCCGAGGTAGCCTCCCGTACGAGATAGCTGAATAGGCGATTGGTTGCCCCGTAGTAGGCACGCCGCTCTCATGTCGGGGGTTGGGCGATGGGTGTAGCTCAAGAATGTTCACATGGGAGGAAAGGAACCGAAGAGCGCTTTTTAATTGCCGGAATTAGCGCATTTGGAGAGGGATGAGTCGTGAGAGGAAAGAAGAGGTTGGCAGATTGTGTTGTTGTGCGAGCGCTAGCACGATGCGAAAGCATGCATACTAGTAGTGCACAAGGGCTGTTGGAAATAAAGAAGTAATAGATAAAATTTCGAGTTGTTAAACATCCCGTTGCGGTCAATTTGCGGCCAATTTACAGGGGGTCGCCCTTGGTTCGATGTCAACCGCAGCTCTTACCAGTCTCACCAGTCCTCACACCTCTCCCCAGGGAGTCGAGCCCCACAGTGGCGAGGCCCCCAGCCCAGCACTTCGCGAGCCCGTCATTCAACAGCGTCTGTCGTGAAATCTCGCTACGCGAGGCAGTTTCGAGGCTCATTAGGCTGCGCATCCAGCGAAGCCTGAAGATCTGCCCTTCGCTGGGCTGTCCCCCACTACACTACGCTACACCTTTGAGGGATTTACAGATTCGGGGCGTGGCCGACGGCGACTGCGCTTGAGCACCGCGAGTCGTGCGTGAGGCTTTGCGGGTTGTTTACCAGCTCTGACGACGCGGGCGGGGGGTGGTGGTGGTCGGTGGTGGTCGGTGGTGGTGGGGAACAGGGTTACGACCTCGACACCAGTCACGGTGCACTCGCTCCCATCTCGCTAGTCGCCAACTCCATGTGCAGTAGATTTGTTCAGCCGTGGATTCTGTTCCAATAAACCAGTCTGTGGGCAGGCGAGCAGTTGGCAAACGAGGGAGGGTTTGACCAGCCCAGCCCGGAACAAGGAGAGGGTTTGGCCGACTCAGCCCCGGAACGAGAGGGTTTGACCAACCCAGCCCTGCCCAGCCCAGCACCAGTACGTCGACAAACCAACCCACGGCCAGCTTCACATGCAACGTTCGTTCGCTGCCTTCGGCTGCCCCGGGTCCCGGGCATCTGACGCGGCGCGAGGCCGATGTGGCAGACTCGTCAGGCACCTTGACCCGCTACTCTGCACACCTCGCACTTCAGACGGCGGACAATCAGCGCAGAAGGTCCTGGTCGCATCCCACACTGCCACATTCAGCGATCACTTCGACTGCGTTCTGCAGGACGACAACCAGCCAACTGACCAACCCGACGCTGCGGAGAGGCTATTCCCCTCTGTCGCCATGTCATGCGTGACGGAACGCGCGTGCGGCGTAATTTCTCCTGCAGAAACAAAACGCACCCTCCCTGGCCGCCTCTGCAGTTTTCTGCCACTTTGGTGTGCCATTCTGACGTGCTTGACGGAGAGGCGGAGAGCTATCTGCCACTGCATTGGGCCTAGTGGGATGAGGCGGCTGCTGCGGGGCAGCAAATGGCGAATGGCACCGCTACAACGGAAAAAAGGGCATATGGAAATTAGAGATACCCTGGAGCTATCCTACCCCGTTCTCTGGAGGCAGGGCCAGCCCCCCCTGACGCCGCTGCGACCACCGGATGGTCTGCTCTGTCGCACCGCCGCCACCGCCAGCGCCAGCGCGCCAGCACCACTTATTCACACCCTTGGATGCGGTTAAGCATGATCTGTCCATGGTTGGGTAAATCGAAAGGAAGATCCGGAAATTATGCACAGGGGTCACGCATGTTTTTTCACACGGGAGGCGCAAGCACAAGACACGCAAACAGAGAAACATCTAAACCACCCAGAAAGTGGGTTCTCGGGCAGAGTTCGAGGGGAAGTACGCCGGAGGTTCGGCGCAAAAATATTACGACCCCTAATGAGATTGGCTCGACCTTCCAGGCGGCATCTTGCTACTGCCGCCAACTGGCCGCCCCAGGTTCAGTGCAGCCTGGGAGAAAAGCAAGCTGACTAGCGAGGGAGTGCAGGGCCATTTTTTGCTACAGCCATACACCAGACGACGGGCTGTTCTGAGGCCCTCCACACACAAGCCGGTACAACAGCTAGTAAAAGCAGCTGTTTCCCACTCCCACCCTCCGCTTACCCCCATCCTCTTACTTCGGCTCTCAACCGTTTAAAGTTTTGCATTTCCAGACTTGATTATTCAGTACTTGTCGCTCGTTTTCCCTCTGCAGTGTGCCTGTCTCTGCCGAAAAGACCTCCATTGTCGGTTGCTCAGCTATAGAGCAGCACCAGATTGCGACTAGGCAGGTTTGAAAACGGTCAGACAAATTCACCAAAAGTCCACCCACCTCACGAAGTTGACCGACTACACGGTGTGGGAGGCTTCCTTTGTGAGTTTTACTGTTCGCTATCGATCTTGCTTTAAAGTTGTGTATGGGGAAGAGTAGTAAAGTGTAAAAGAGGTTAACATTTAGGTACAATGATAAGATTAGTATCGGACGTGGACACGAATTCCAGCCAGATGGAAATCCCCTGCGGATATCCGCCCGATGATGGTAAGAACTGCCCCCCTCACTTATTGGTATGACCACACCTACACCGGCCCACACCCTGCTAACTTGCACCTTGATGGTACCGATGCCAAAGGTGACCGATCGAGCGGTGGCGCTGGGTTCAACATCGGTCATGCTGGGGGACACCTTCCCGATGACACAGCCGGTCAGGGAACAAGTCCCGAAATCGAAGAGTTCAGAGATGTCGCACCAGCCCTACGCGACCAGATGTGGATCACGCAAAGAGCCGGCCTAGACTGGGAACACCAACCTCGTGAGGTCTCTACGGAATCCCAAACGGTAGAGCCAAGCGAAGGGTCGGAGACGCTCATCTCAGAGCCTCGTAGCAGAAGCTCTGACGAAGAGATCGGCTCCCAGGATGGGAACCAAAATCCAAACCATGGTCAACCTCACTTTGTCCATGAGGAATCTGGATCATCCAATTTCAGTGGCGGGTCTCCGGTTCTGGATCCTGACCTCACTCACCCTCCTCAAGTCCATATGCCACTTCGTCGGTCCGATGATTCCCAAGATCCGGCACATAGGCCGCTGGCCCAAAACCCTGACCAGCAAGACCAACCGCCATACCAAACACAAGAAGCCAACCCGGGCCCGGACCCAATACTGACTCCCGTGACAACTTCCGGTAGAGCGAAAGCTTTCCTGGAGACCAACGTGTGTTTCATCCTCGCTGCCATCACCGCCATTTCGTTGTGCATCGCTCTCTCCATAGGGTTCAAGACGCATAGCCTTGGTAGAGGTGCCGTCACAGGAACCTGCATCTGGATGCCACTATTGATCATGTATGGGTTCCTGCTGCTCGTATGGCGAGGCCAGGAGAGGATGCATGAAAGCCAATATAGGGAGACGATGGTGGTAGCCGCTGCAGCGGGGAGGGCTGCTGAGGGAACGGTGGTGTAAATAACAGGGAGTTAAATTTGCTATCCCCTTTACTAACCACCCTTCCTCTACCCCAAGCCGCCATCCATCACCTTCAACCACACTCTTCCGCATGTGTCTAAATCCCTAGATCGTTCGTCGCACAAGAACCTCAACAAGTTTTCCCAAAAAACTTTTTTTACATTTTTCACACTTTTCCACCCCCCCTTGTATTTCTTGTGAAATAGACTGTGCCATACGCACGTTTTGTTGTTAGGATTTTTATTTTTATTTTTTTATATTTTTTTTTGGGAGGCTTTCTTTCTGTACGGAGTTATATAACCAGCGGGGGGAGGGGAAAAAAAATTTCCTTATCATCCTGGCGCGGCGATTTGGCCTTGTTTTTCCCATTGTTTTTGGGAGGGGGCGTTATTGTGGTCCACGGCCGTGTCGCAGAAATGTGTGTATTGGAGCGACCTTGTCGGATGGGTGGCGATCACCCTCCAATATTTCATTTGCCCGCGCTGGGTGAAATTACATTTACACTACTGCAAGATAGAAATGCATCGACCGGGCGGAACTGTTAGCTCGCCCCACTTTGTTGTATGAAACGCTCACAACTTCCGTTTTGGGCAGGCCGGCGTTGTCCCTCCGGTCAGGGGAGTGGAAACAAACACACCAGAGAGATAACAAAGCGCCTCGCACCACAACGCCACTCCCCCCCCCCTCTTATTCCCCCCCCATCCTATCAGCGGCCGGAGGGGGAGGGTATTATCAACACGTCACGCCGCCACCTCCACCCGGCTCCTCCCCGCAGTTACGTCGTCGTCCGGCGTTCCTTTTTTTTATTTTTATTTTTTCCCATTATTTCTTCTGCAAGGAACCAAAAAAACCAACGAAGCGGAACCAACCCAACACCACCACCACCACCTGCTTGAACCTGAGAAGGTCTGGAACGTCGGTCTGGTTCTCTTGCTGGCTTTCTTGCTTTGTTTTTTTTCTCTTTCTGCAGTGGGAATTCCAGTCTGCGATCGGGACGAGGCTGATCGTTGCGCGTGTGTGTGTATCGGGGCCCAGCTCAAATGCCCGCTTCCCCACCCGCAATAATGTGTGGCTCCGCCCTCCTCCCTCCCTCTGCTGAGCCCGTGTCGCCGAGATGCTTGCCCTGATGTGCCCGCCGGCTTGAAATCACCAGCCCGTTGCCAACCCCTGCCTCTGGCGTTTTTTGTCAGTCAGAGCGAATGCTGGGCTGATTTGGCGCTTCTCAAAGGAGCGATCCAGTAGTGCAGTATTGCGCCACTGCGATGTTCGACCACAACTGCTTCTTTTACTTGTGTGAACCCTCGGTGGTGGACGGTTGCGCTTGCGTCGCCGGGCCAGACCGCCCACAATATTGTTGCAAACATATCTTCGACGTCTCTCCTCACATCCAACCCGTCTTCGTTCCATACACCACCTACTTCGTCTCCTTCCCTCGCGCGTTATTCGGCATCTCCCAATCCCAAACCCAAGAACGTAGGCGCCATCGCCGGGGGCACCGTAGGCGGCATCGCTGTGCCCCTCCTCAAGTCCAAGCCCAAGTCCAACTCCATCCAACAACAACAACGACATTTAATTCCCATCTGTCGTTTTTGTTTCCCCCCCGCCTCCGCCGCTTTACACGCGCGAAGACCACCTCCGCTAAAAGCGGCCTCTACCGAAGTCTCCTTCCCCACCTAAAAAAAAAAAAAACCAACGCGAACCAACAAAATAAACTACTCTTGGTAACCCGCCGGGGGGGATATGGGGGTTTATCTACTTGAAGAACAAAAAAAAAATTTGCACGGGGCGGTTAATTAAATGGGCTCCGCCAATTTTTTTTTTCTGATGGAAAACTTTCTAGTGAGAAAATGTGTCTTTTTATTTTTATTTTTTTTTCCGGCGCTTTGGAACAGAGGGGGAGATTTGTTCTGGACGGGGGTGTGGGATGGTTGATCTAATTGAGCACAAGGAGAGAGGGAGAGAGGGTTGGGTTGGGTTGGGGGACGCTAGCCAGCTGGCTAGATAGCGGGTTTAGGTCGTTTCCCCGCGGCGCCCGGGGGTTTTCTTGACTGACTGGCTGACTGAGTGACGGACTGACGGACTGGGTGACTGACTGGCCGGGCTTTATATAGATATAGATATATAGTATCTAGGAGAAACACTTGGAGGAGGGGAAAAAAAAAGGATACAATGAAGAAGTTTTTTTTTTTTTAATGAGTGGGTGTAGTATTCTTGGGGGACTGCAGTCGCCATGTGGTGGGGCGGTTCCTGCTGTGTTCCCTGAAAAGGCGAAATGGCTGGAAACGGGAGTGGGGGGGCGGGAAGGAAAATAAAAAAACCCTTTTTTTCCAAAATCCGTCATCGCGCTACTCTTATCTAACACCTACCCCCCTCCCCCCCTTCCCCCCCGATGCCTAGCAGAGGTATGTCGTAACGAACCTGCTATCAGTGCGCTCCCTATTCTTCCCTCGCTTTGTGCGCTTCTCCTCGCTTGTGCTCGTCAGTTTTAGGAAGTTCACGGCCCGCTCTGGGACGGTGTATGAGTTGGGCGGGAAGCCGTCCACCTTCTCGATCACGAGTAGGTACTGCCCCACGAAGAGAACCGTGTCCCCCACCGTTACTTCGTCGTCCTGGTCTTCTTCGGGTACAGACTCGAGCGGTGTCACAATCACGGTCGTGTTGGTTCCGACAAAGTGAAGCTCGACTGCGTCTCGGGATAGCCAGTTTACTAACCTCACTTCATGGCGTTTCGCTTCGACAACAAGGTATTGCAGGTCTTGGCGGTAGGATGCCTTGTAGCTCTCCCAGACTGTTGTCGCTCCTGCCTCTTCTGTATTGGTAGGATAGATGACCTTCACTATCGGCTCTTCCTCGACATCGATAAAGCCTGCATCCACTCTATGCATATTCTCCTCAGCGTCTAGAACCCAGTGATTGACCTGCTCCAACTCTTTTTTCAACCTCGCAATATTCTCGTTAAGTTCCCGTCCAAGGAGTCCACCAACTCTCCTATATCTGATATCATCGATTTTGGATTCGATCGACCTTACTGCAAGTTTCAAGGTGCGGTGGTTCCCGTTCATCAGCCGGAGTAAGTCCTTCTTTGTTATGTTCCGCCCTTCTACGCGGTAAGAAACGCTCAAGATCTCATCTCCTAGCATTGCCTTGCATCTAGTTAGTCTCCCCGAGCCTTTGATGTCCTGGAAGATGCTGTCGCTCTGCTGAGCGCTACGAATCCTGAGCAAGCTCCTCCTCTGTGGACTTGCGAAATAGCTGGCCAGCGTTCGGAGAATAGAGTTTGTAATTCTGATGGCTTCGTACAATGACCCATTAACTTGCTCTTCAGATATTTCCAGAATGGAGCTCTGGGCTTTTCGTTCCGCTGGGTATATCACGTATCGTCCCGATACCATGTTGGTGATTTTTTGAATGTCCTCAGAATCCACAGTATATCTCCTTTGGTCCGTGAAAACGGCGATGGCTTCTCCCGTCGAGCTTTCTGCCTTGAAGCGGATTGGTGGAATCTCATTCATTATCCTCCCTTCCCCGGCGTACTGTAAGTTGCTGAAGACTTCAGATGACTTGAAACCTTCATTAGGCCACATGATGACCCAGGACCCGGACTCCTGGCCAAGATCGCGGACCGTTCCTGGCAGGATGCATTCGTATTCCAAAAGAGTTTTGACAAACGTACTCCAAACGGCCGGGTAAGCCTTAGGGGTATCCTCAATTTGGGGTATTAGCGGGAGCTGGGGGGCTTCAAAGGTCTTTATCAGAGCGTTGATGAAAACCTTCGAGTTGATGGATCTTAGTGGTAGCACTTTAAGAATGACTAGTTCGATATACCACCTGTCTGCTCTTAATTGGTAAGTTGATTGAAGGAAACCAGAGAGTTGGGTAAGGTCGCCATCATTCAATAAGGAAAGCAAAAGAACAATCATTTGAAGGAACTTCGGGCGGATCAGCTTTTGGGTACGCTCGGTGCCGTCCAGTGAGTTGAAGTATGATGCGCTAAGAGAGATGATCTCTCGTATTCCTCGGCTGGTTGTAAGGGTGCGAAACATCCTTCCATCGTCAATCCCGTATCGCGTGTTCTTCGACCTAATGATATGGCTCCTTGTCTTCATTCGAAAGAGGTTGGGGCTTCGCTCGCAAAGTCTCCGGGCATCTTCGATCATACTTTCGAGGAGAATTACGGTATCCTCCGTACCCAACTGGGGCCCAACACGAAATATCAAATCGCGGCAGTTAAAAATCAGGGCAAGTAAAGGCTTCCCATCAACCTCAATCAGCGTGCTTTGAACGTCTTTAGGGGGATCGGAAAGTTTGTTGACGATGAAAACTCTGTTACTGTCAATAGTTGCTGATTTGTCCTCTTTGTGAAATTTTGTCAATGACTGACTGGGAGGTCCTTGGGATCCTTCAAATGGCATTCGGCCTCTAGCTTTTGCTCCTTTCACATACTCCGCCGTTTTGTCGGTGCGCACAATCGACAGGTCTGAGCCAACATTAAAGTCACTGAGTAGCGTCCCCGCCGTATTCACTCTCCAGCGGGCGGTTTTCTGATCTGGAAGTTCGTCCGTCATACCGGCTTGCTCCATTCTATTGACTTTTGATGCATCGGCTCCGGACATAAACGTCACTTCCACATCGAGCACGATAGCTCTATCAATCACATGGGATACCTGCTGCCCATCTACGAAGGTGGCAACGAACTGCTCATCCGCGCTTTTCTCAAGGTCCTTCACACTGACCTCAAACCCGTCAGGTGGGGCCTGCACGACAGCGAGTTCCTCATAGAGGCGATTTTTTTCGTATGTGGGCCCGCGATAGACGTGAGGGATAAGATCACAGTCGTTCAATGTCAACGACGAAATACCGGCATGAGCTGCCTCTGAGTTTAGACCCGGGGTGTCAGACCCAGATGCCTCGTTGAGGCCCGAGTCATCTGAGAAGCGGTCCTCTCGCCGATGCTGGCCGTCACCGAAATGCCTTCGATCGCCCATGACTGCGGTCGGGGACCGGTACGATGCAGCACCTAGGGTCAGTGGTATCGCCGAGTTCTGAAAGGTGCTGATTGGGGTTTGGGTTCGTGAGACATGTAGCCCCAGCGAGGGGGTAAATACGGTCGATGAAGTGCGAAAGAGTTTGGGCAATGGAGCCTAGAGAGCAGAGAACCCTTTCCAAGAGAACCTGTCTGAAGGAGCCGACGAACTATTGACCTCTTTAGACAACACACGGCTGATTGCCACCAGAGAGGGTCAGTAGGGTATATACACAGCCGCTGTGCTGTACAGGCAGCCATTTTGCCCAGCGGCTAGCTCTCCCTCTATTTGTTATCTGGAGCAAGAAACCGCAGCCTTGTAGCATTCCCGCCTATCAAAAGGTCTGCGGTGTTGGCTGCACTCGGCTACCCGAATGGTGGACCAGCCTCGACTTGTCAGCACATTGTTCCAGAGCCCGCAACCCCGCACTTCTCACTCCAGACGCATCAGAGACTTAGGAGGATACTGGACAACGCATCATTGGTCACTCAGCCCCCCATTCTGCCTCGCAGGGCTCCGATTGTCCAGGACTCTGATCGCTCATCGCCACCACTGGTTACGTTTCCTCTTCGAAGCCTCCTTCCCTCAGGCTAGGCCTCAGGCAGGGCTACCAGGCAGACGCCAATCGCCGCACAGGCTGATATGCGGAGTCCCTCATCCCGGGGTTCTGATGGCCGAATTGCTGCATGCCCGTAGGAGTTCGTTTCCTGGCGACGGCGAATCTCTGGCCCCGCCATCCGCTGCATGCGGACGCTGCTATGCATAGTGCCGCAAATTGCATCAATGGTGGCATCTATGGCTGGCAATTGGAAAAACGTAATCGTGCCAACCACGGGATAACAGCGAATCCAGAGATAAGGGCCCTCCGGACCGCCCGTCAAACTAAAACGAGGCAGACGAGGGCATAAATGACGAATAAGGAAAGCTGTCAGGTGAATCAACCTACCAATAGCTTGGGCTAGTGGAGTATCCTTACTCTGGGCGACAAACACTAGAACAAGGCTCAGCCTTGGCAATACAGAGTACTCTTCGGAGTTTCTCACGGTCGCTGTCCTAGAGCGCTTAAGCTCTCGATCACCGGAGTTCAAAGGTCAATACTGCCGTCCGGACCCAGAAGTTGGAGGAAGCCAGTTCCCAGAACCCAGGGTAGTAACCACCCTGTCCACTGTATAAAACACCCTCTCCACACGTAAGAGTACACGGCCCTGCTGGGTTTGAAACTCGATTGACGACCTCCGCCCTAGTTCCCTTGACGCGACTACCTTCAATTTTGCTTCATTACATCAGAGACCATGAGCGGCTATTCGGGCATCATCACTCCCATTTCGGAGGTGAGCCTCTTCGATGGGGCTCTTATTCCCTACGATGACCGCGAGAGATTTCATATGAAAGACTTGATCTACGAAGAGATTGCGAATAGGCATTTTCCGCCTGAAGAACTTATGCTCAAAGTAATGGAAAAGAGGGCAGACGAAAGGGTGAAATTGACTTTCGTTAATGGACGCCGAACGCCTGAGGTATCCGATAGCGCGCCTGTGGCCAAGGTCGGCATTATATTCATGGCTGGAGCCGACGAGCCCCTAGTTAATCAAATGGAAGAGATTGGAATGGGTGTCCGGGGGCCCAACCAGAAAGATGCCAAGTGGAGGGTACATACGGCAGGATCGTTGCTCAATGACTTCAAAGTCGACCCTGATCTGTCGATTGTGCAATCGGACCAAACAGCGAAGGTGGCCGCGAAGGCTAAGGCCCGGACCCGAAGCCATTCTTCTGGAGGCCCCCCAAATTTTCCTTCACCAACCACGTTATCTCTCACCAGCCGGGACGACAACCTCGTCACCATCGATAGCACGGATGTGCGTATAGTCGACGATCTTTCAGGTGAGGAATGGGATCTCCAGAGTACGTTGATCGAGGTGGACGGATCTAGCCTAATGAGCCTAATCTTCAATTACCGCGACTTGATCTACCGCAACGGGCCTGCTTTGACGCACGGGAGGACTATGAGTTTACTAGAGACTATGATTGAGGATGCACGAAGACTCTGTGCGCGAAGCCCTAATTTATTCAGGATGTCAATCCGTCGCAACATCATGAGGTCGATAGATACGCGTTATGGAATTGACGATGGGGTTATGTTTCGCACCCTCACAACGAGCAAGGGTATCAGGGAAATGATCTCTCTCGGTGCGGCGTACTTCAATTCGCTCGATGACAGTAACAAGGAACAAGCGATTGTCAGGCCAAGGTTCTTACAGATGTTGGTTTTACTCCTGGCCTTGCTGAACGATGAAGACTTGAGGGAGATCTCCGATTTCCTCGAATCCACATACAGGCTGAAGGCGAAAAGAGAGCACGTAGAGTTGGCCATTCTCAAGGTTCTGCCGCTAAAGTCAATTAACTCAAAGGTCTTCCTCAAAGGCATCATTGCGGCGTTTAGGGATTTCGACCCTCGGAAGAATCCTAACAATGCCGACAATTATACTGATATCTGGGATGCGTTCATTCAGTATATTATGCGCCTAGATTACCTCCTCCCAGGGACAATCAGTGATTTAGCCACACCAGAACTCTCTTGGATCGTGAAATGGCCCACAAAAGGCCTCAAGTCGTCCAGCATATTTCGAAATTTGCAATACGCTGGCTCAGCAGGAGCAGTCAACGAAATACCAGCCATTAGTTTCCAAGTTGATACGTCCATTAAAGAGAGAACGGCGATCTTCACCAATAAAAGGACATTCGTCCTTAGTTCCGAAGACCTGGACCAGATCACATGCATGGTTCCGGGGCAATACTCTGTGACAGAGGCCAACCCAACTGGGCGACCCCTTGACCTGCAGATATCGGAGGAATATGTCAACGGGCCACTTATCGAGGCAATTAGGAAAACGAATCAACTTATACGGCAGCTAAACAACTTTATGGCAAGCCCTAGGAGAAGAAGTATCTCGCGGGTATTCCGCGGAGAGCGGGATGAAACAGTCTTGAAGGAAGTCAAGAGCTCTGGGAACCTGACCAGGAACAAGGCAACGCTAAACGAAGAAATTGTCAGTGTCGCATACAAGATAGACGGGCGGAGCATCAGGAGGAAAGACTTGCTAAGAAGTATGTCGACAGACATGAGCGCGCTGATCCGGGTAAAGCAAATCATGAACGATAAGATTGCATTGGCCGACAGCGGTCGAAGCAACTTTTCATCAGACGTGAGGGAGAGGGTCTCCGAGCTAAGGCACTGCCTCGCTGGAATTGACGATCTCATCGCGGAGGCCAGCCAAAACAAGAACTCGATCGAACTCGGCTACCTCGATATCGAAGACGAACCCATCGCACGCGTCCTCTCACTCACCGACCCCTGTGCAACCCCCACTACCCCCATCTGGTACGACTACACCATCTCCCTTGTCTACAGCCAACGCATCCTGCACGTCCAAGCCCAGCGCTACGGGGTCCGCGACACCACCTGGCTCTCCTCTGACGTCGTCGAACTCACCTTCGTTGACTACCCAGGCATAAGGCTCTTTGCTACGCCCTTACAAGCCATCTCAGAACAGGAGCAGCTGGATGAAGTGGGTGCGGGGGACGCGGTAATCCTAGCGGGCCAGTATGCGATTGTCGTCATTCCGCACGACCCACCCCAGGCTGGAGAGAAGGTGGTCAATTTCTTAAGGATTACGACGGTAGAGGAGCCCGCGAGGAGAAGGAGGGAAAGGAATTCGAGGGGCCCGAGTACTGCCATTGCGCTGTCGTCACTGTACTAATCCGAACATTTTGCCCCCCCTCCCCCGTCCAAAAAAAAGAGCGCTTTAGGAAATAGTAACTCGGCACCAGTCATTTTCAGATTTTATCATTAGTTTGATACCCCAAAACCTCAGCTGTAACGGTAGCACAAGGGAGAAAGAAAACAATGATTTACGCAAAAATAAATAAAAAATAACAAGTACGAGAATATATCCCTCACAAAAAAAATTTTGAAAATAAAAATAAAAATAAAAATAAAAATGATAATAATAATGTACAGCTCCATCCCAGAAGTCCCCGGAATATTTTGCTTCTTTGGCGGGTGTAAGGTGTCCGGACACTTCCGGGCGAGGTATGTAGCTGTCCGTTTATCTATCCGCTAGCCCACCACTATACCGAAAAATAAAATAAGAAATTAAAAATTAAAAATTAAAATTAAAAAAATTAAAAAAATATATATATTACATTTTGACTTCCTCCCTCCCTCATCCCCAGCGATATCCGGGAGAAATTGGCTCGTCGGGAGTTCAAGCGAGTAGCATGGAAAATTCTCAATTGAGTTCTTTTTTCTTTTCTTTTTTTTTTATTCCCATTCCTATTTTTTTTTCATATTGATAATGATCTCTTCAGAATGGTAGATGTGAGGGGGAGGGGGGTGGTGTTGTTGTAGATTGTGGATTGAGGATTGTCGGGGCTGTAGACGGCAGGTTGAGCGGTGGGGAATTATGAATTATGAGTTAGAGGTTGTGATTTGCGAATTGAAAGTTGTGGATTGTGGATTGTGGGGCTATAGACTGCAGGTTATGTGATGGGTTACAGGTTGTGATTTGTGAATTGTTGGGGCTGTGGCTGTAGCTAAGAAATAGACAATAACCACTGTTATTATTGAATAACAGGGTTATCTAAAACCAACTCCATGGTATTTCCTTAGCCCACATATATATATGAGGCTAGAAAAACTCTACCATTGCACACAACGTAGCCTACAATTAATTAATTATCCACTTTACTCTATATTGCAACAATTACTAGTGGTTCAGATTGGTTGGGTTGGTTCGGTCAGGTGGTGTGGGGATGTAGCTAGCCGTCGGAATGCTACATTAGTCTGTGGACTAACTAACTGGTCTTGGGTTACAGTTTGAGAATTATGTATATATATATATATATATATAAACACACCCACCCTCCCATCCAGACAGAAC
This sequence comes from Geoglossum glabrum, assembly GCA_021527465.2. Taxonomy (NCBI): domain Eukaryota; kingdom Fungi; phylum Ascomycota; class Geoglossomycetes; order Geoglossales; family Geoglossaceae; genus Geoglossum; species Geoglossum glabrum. The sequence goes on along the minus strand of JAJDFE020000325.1, from coordinate 12,984 downwards.
AAACCCCACCCCTACATCTCCGCCAAGAGTACCCTCGACAATATTGCCACCATATATATTCGTGTTTTCCAATTCCATTCCAGATAATCTTTTTTTTTTTTCCTTTCGACGCCGGAGTTTCGGCATTCTGGCATGAAAACCGATCGCAGAGTTCTTCCTCGCACTTGGAAAGTTTTGCTCGGCAGCCCACGACTGGAGGTTAAGGGCGGAGTGGGTTCTGGTGTGTGTAGGCAAGCCCTCGGTGGAAAGGCTCCACAGGAAAGTGTGATGTAGTGCTGCTGGCTTTGTTGTTGTTATTTCCATTAGAAACTGTTTGATTTTGCGGACTCTTGTAGTAAGTAGCGCGAACAAAGACCGATCTAGAATTCTTATCCTTGTCATTAGAGAATGTTTGACCCTTTTTTGCGGCTTCTCGCAGTAGTGCGACAAAAACCGACCGACCTAGAAGGCTTATCGTTATCATTAGACGATTTTGCGGATTCTGACAGCAGTGTCCTGCCCCACTTGGCTTTGAAGTTGACGTCGATCCCCTCCACATTCAGCAGTAGCTTCACAATGGCCTCATAGCCAACACGGGCCGCCAACGGCAGCGGCGTGTGAACTTCTTATCGATGGAGTTGACGTCGATGTCCTTCACATCCAGCAGCAGCAGCTTTGCAATGTCGCAGTGCAGCTTCTGGCAAATTATTATTAGGCGACTCAATTTCAGCTTCTATCCGTTACTTTTCTTCTTTTTCTTTTAAAAAAGCACAGCAACATTCAGCTCTAGAAAATGACCTCAAAGGATTTATTTGCAATGGTGGGGAGTTTTTTTTTTTTCTTACTCTCTCCCGTCTGGTGCTTCTGGCTTGAGACTAGCTTTCTTTAGTATGTATATACATATACGCACGGGTAGTTGCATCTCCTGTATGTCAGAGTGGTTTTCTTTTTTTTTGGGTGTAACTTTGCTTGAGCTTGCTGTGCATACAACAAGCACTATTGCCAGAGTTGTTTGGGCTCTTATATGGTGTTTGCTGACTGGTCTTTTTCTAGGTTTCCTGTTCCTCATTGGTTTGCGTGTATGGGTAGGCTGCTTTAAATTCCCGTCTTGGTTATTGTATGAACGAGGACGGGTTTGTCTGTATACTCGTGGGAGAACAACGAGAGTATGGGATCCTGCCCTCAACCAGGATGCCCTCACTGTGCGCTTCTGCCCTGGCTGTGGAGGTCTGGGTTTCGCTTTTGCTAGCGTTCTGACTCTTGCTGGTGTCTTGGCTTTGCTAGAGTCTTCGGCTTCGCTGGAGTCTTTGGTGTTGCTGGTGTCTCGGCTTTGCTGGTGTCTTGATTTTGTCGGCGTTGTGCGACCGGACAAATGCCAACTTTAGACGTCTCAACTTCACCATCTTTCGTCTGATTTGCCTTCAAGATATCAAGCAACCATCTGAGTTGTTTTCCGACGACAAAAGCGTGCTGGTGAGATCCTGCAGATTATCTGCAGACGGGGCAGCTCGATAACATGCCATTGCCGGAGAAACAAAGCACGCATGGCGGCAGCCATAGGAAGGTATACTCGAATAGTTCAGTTGCTCGTTGCTCTTGCGGGCGCTAAGGATGAGGGGGCAGATGATCCATGGGATAGATTTAAACCAAACAAGTAGGGAGTTGGGGGTTCTGATGAAAGCCAAATGTGGATCGTGCCCCCCGCCCGCCCGCGTTTGGGGAATGCGATTTCCCTTTGGCTTGTGTACGCTCCGCTTGATTCCTCCCGCGCAGGTGTACATAATCTCCCCGTCTCTCACTGCAAGTATCTGGTATCTGTAGTATTTTATAGTCTGGTGGACCGTAGTCGAACTTTGCAAGGAAGATATCTCGTAGGGGTAAGGTAAGGTTGAAATGAGACATCGCTCTACGAGTGCTCCGGCAGACGTGTAGGAGTGGTGACGGTGCCGTTGTGCACACAAGGAAGCAGCGCGGGCTGGATATTTAGTACATACCCCATGTAGTTTATTGTTCATGCACAGATTTCTACAGTTGAATCTAATGGCTGTCATCTTAAACATGGATATTAGATACCCACATTTTGCCATGTTCAAATATAAAGGCAATTGATTTGCCCCCCTCTCTAATTCCACCTGTACGACCTCATCATGTACGTAGCCGACAGCGCATGACCACAAACCCTCCCAAGCCTACCACAAACAACAATATCGTAACACAGCCGAGCCGGCCCACTGCCTAAGTGCGATGAAAGGGAGAAATCCCAAAATACCCCACTTCACCTTCCCGTTGCAGCAACCTATCCCAAAGCCCTCCCGGACACTAGTAAGAAAAAACCAACCCAAAGCTGCAACTACCACAACAACAGCCCACATCTAACACGATATCAGACAGCCCCTGTGCAATCACTAGTTCAAAAAAAAACCTTGATATACATTACAAAGTCGCAAGGAAAGCTGCCAAAAACACATTAGCAAAAGAGCAAATACACATCCACCACACACATATACCTATGGTAATATAGGCAGGATAAGGGTGTGTGACGCAGCAACTTCAAGCAGTGATTTACTGACTCTAAAAGAAGATACCAAAATTTGCAGGAAAAAGGAAAAAGAACAGTATGTTGGTTGGATATTGGCTTTGCCTTACAAATTTATTTTGGCAGGAGCATCATAGTTTGGGTCATCTACACTACATATATACTACACTTTATAAACTTTTCCCAACCTTTTCTCGGGTAGCTGCATAGTTGTCCCAGAAGAGGAGATGTTTTGTCAAGATATCCCCAATAAAGTAGTTTTTTTTTTTTTTAATTTTATTTTTTTTATTTTCATATATATATATTTTCAGGAGCTCATGAATCACGCCGTCGAGGGAGGGTAAAAAATATACAAAATAGGAATAAATAGATAAGTAGATGAATAAATTTTAAAAAAGAGAAAAGAATTTATTTATTTATTTATTTTGTTTCAATAAGGGGGTTTCAGGCCCCGCCTTTTACCAATTAGTTTCGCCAGCTAGTTCCTTGGTTTCCGGCCTGTCTTCTTCTTGGCTGGTTTCTCTGCCTCGGACCCGCCTGCTACACTGCCGCGGACTTCTGGCTTCTTTTCCGATTCGGATTGAGAGTCCGAGTTGTCGGAATTGTCGGTGGAAGTGTCGTCGGCCACGTCTTCGGAATCGTCGCTGTCGGATGTGACGGCTTTCTTTCTCTTTTCCCTTTCCTTTTCCCTTTCCTTTTCCTTTTCTTTTTCCTTTCCCCTCTCCCTCTCCTTCTCCTTGTCTTTTTCTCTTCCTTTTTCTCGTCTCCTGGGGCTGGATTTGGGTGCGCGGGCTGACTTGCTGTCTTGGCTCTGCCTTGGCTTTCTGGTTGGTTTCCTAGTGTCTCCTCTGTCCCTTGTGGGCCCCTTTTTGGGAGGTCTTCGTTGGAGCTCTGGGTCTGAGGAGGACTCGTCCGATGATTCTGAGGTGGAGGAGGGGGATGGGTCGGTGGTTGAAGAGGCGGTGGAATCTCCTTCTTTGGGTGGGATGGTCCTTAATTGGGGCGCTAATTTATATCGGCTTTTATCCCGCTGTTCGGCTCCGTACTCATCATGTCGTGCCCTACTCAAGAGCGCTCGTTCCCCGTCATCACCACCACCATAAATCTCCTTAATATAATCGTCAAACTCTTTCGACGCATCGGCCACTTCCCTAAACCACTTGAGCCTTAGGGCCACCCTCCCTAGTTCCCCTGATCTTGCGGACTTGGGGTTCTGGATCGCGTCGAATTCGGCGAGCGCGATGACAACTTGGAAGGCGTTTTTGATTTGTCTGCCGTTCCATTGCACAAAGGGGAAGGTCCTTCGAGCGAACTTCATCAACCTCTCCTTATCGACCTCATATCGCTCCTGTGCACGGCGAATATTGTTTTCCCATATCTTCAGAGACGCTGTTTTATCTAGCTTGCGGTATTGCAAACTGATGTGGATACGAGACTTGAGGGCTTCGTCAAGTTTTCCTACTCGGTTTGTCTTTCGGTTTTATTAGTAGTAGTTCTAATGCAGAGTGCAGCGGTGGCTGATTCAGTGGGTTTGGGCTGGAGGCTTACTGTCAGGATCAGGATCCCCGGGTAGTACTCTAGAACCCTTAGGAATACTGTGACGCATGTCAGTTGAATTGTGAGCAGGACTAACTGCCGCAACCACGTTCTACCTACCTGAAACAAGGCTATTCCTCTTCAAATTTTCCCCCCCTCGCTCAGTGAGGAATACATCTGCTTCGTCTAGGAGCAGAACACACCCCCATCTGTGAGCCAAGCGAAAGTTATCATCCAAGTTCCTTTCTACGTCTCTTGGCTCTATGCCGATGTCGCCGCAGGTAATTTGAAATAGCGGCCTATTGCAAAGCCCTGCCACACATTCTGCAGTAGATGTTTTCCCAACTCCAGGGGGGCCATGCAATAGCATGATTATTCCCTCGCCCTTTCCGCGGACCAAATCGACATGGCGTCTTGCGTCGTCCCTTTGGGGTTCTTTTCTATTGGCTGACTTGGACCCCCGCGAATGGGTCCTCACAAGCGCCTCAACGATGCTCTTATGCTTTTGCGGAAGGACGAGATCCCTGAAGTCTTCCTCGGTTTTCGTAACATTACTGATATCATCGATAGTAAAGGTAACTGCATAGTGGCATTTAGCTAGGGAATAAAGGGTGGAATGCTAAAACGAGGGACTTACCCCATTTCCGGTTGCGAAGGACGAATCCGTATACTCTGTCAGGAAGCAAAACGATTTGGTCAGGCGTTAGGTCGCTAGCACGCTGGAGCTTTCCAAGTTCCAGATCCAGGCGGTCCATGTACTCTGAAGCGCGCATTTGCTCATATCGATGATCATCCCAGATATAATCGTAGTGACAGTGGAAACACGAAAGCGGGTCACCGTGGTCGCCCAAACTGCCTCCACAGCTTGTGATTTCTCTGGGGTCAGGTGCTGAGGCGCCTTTGAGGCTAAGGTCCGGGAACCATTGCGGGTGCATCCGAAAGGCAGTGGTAAAATCGATGATTACTCGGCTGTTGACCTGCGCACAAGCCCGTCAGCAACCAACCTGCATCACCCGCGGGATCATGTACTTCTTCTTTCTCTCCGTCAGGTGTCGTTACCACGCCGTCGTATTGCCTATGTGCCTAAAAGAGACCTCAGAAATTGTGTTGCTATGTTTGTATCCACCAGCGTTTGGTAGGCTACTCACGAAAGCTCCGCCTTCTCCGGTAAGACTGAGGAACGATTTGCCCCTCTCAAATAAACTCTCTCTTCGGCTTGTATCAAAGAATCCTTCCGGACATATCGGAAGTGTTGTGGTTTGTCTCTCGCCATCATATGCCGGGATTCTGAATGTTTTTTGAACAGGGCCATATTTTCTGCCGTCGAAGCTGATGTAATAACAATCGATAACAAATGGACTCACTGTCTCATGTTCGCGGTAGAGTTGGTGGCCGTCGCCATCCACTCTCACTTCCTGGCGGTACTGATGCGCCTTTTTCCTATCAAGTGGCTGGCCACCCGACGTTGAGAAGACCTGGAATGCTTGTGCTCGACTATAAACGATGTCCCCTGGGTTGAAGAGCAGCCAAAGGTCACCGAACGATATCGACTTAACCCTTCTCTTCCTTACTGTCCGCCGAAGGTCGAGAACACCCCTGAGTTCTGTGTCAATGAACTCTTCCAGTAATCTAGCATGAACTAGGGCTTGCTCCGCTTGTTTGATATCACCTTGGGAAGGGGAACTAGCTTCAGGTTTGTTTTGGGGTCCAATGGTGTGGGGTTCGCCGTGTTGACCTGCATCTGTCTTTGCTTCGTCTTGTACGCCGGTATCTTTTCTTTCGTCTATAGTTCCGGCCCTCATGACTTCATCTTCTAGCAGTTTCACCTCTCTCCGTATTCTCCCCTCACAGTATATAAGGGTTTTGAAAGGTCTGAGGAACACAGCGGAGTCATCGTGTCTTGGATTGACAGAGGACACTTTTTTTAGTATCCTCAGTATGTGAGGTGAGTGCACACTGCTATCGATCAGCGAGGCATATCGAAGCGATAGCCGGCGAAATCTGGTACTCACCGTATCCTGTTGGGCAGTATTTTCTCTGTCGTTGCTTCTGAGGGCTCATTTGTCTTTCGAATTGCCATTCCCTTCTTTTTAAGGCCTCCCTTCTTCGCTTTTCTAGGTATCCCTAGATCGCCGAGCAAAACTTTCACAACAGACCCTCTAGATTCGGTCCCCTGGAACTTCCCCCAACTCTGGTAGGTTATCTTCGCCGGAGGGCTATCGTCCTCGATGGGGGCGGGTAGTAGGACAGGGCTGGGCGGCCTTGTACCCGGCTCCTCCAGTTTGGAGTCATCTCCTCCCGTGTTCTCCACAAGAGGTGGGATTCTTCTGAGGACCTGAAGCTCTCGTTCCAGAGCCAAGATTCGAGCTTCGAAGACCCTGGCGAGCGGTTGTCATTACAGACGCGCAGGGGCAAGCAAGTTCTTATTGGGCTTACCCTATATAATCATTGCGACCCTCCTCCTTATGATCATCCAAGGGTTGCACTTCAGGTGCCTCCCTCACTACATCTCTGGACTGGCCATCCGAAATCTTGCTTCCTAGAGCCGACCCGACCGCACTCCCGTTTGTTATGTCGACTAAAGAATTAGCCGGTTCATTGCTCCGCCCGCGTCCGACCTCTACAGGTCGCGTTTCGTTCTTTCTTTCTTTTTCTGTTGGCTTCGAGTCGCCTCTATCGCTAGTGGATTTTACCTCAGACCTAAGGTTATTGAGAGGCGGATTGCGACGGCTCGCTTCATCGGCGGGTGTTTTCTGCTCCTCCCTCCTAGAGAGGCTAGGAGAGAAGTTGGGAGGGTAGTTGAACTGAGAGGGGTTCGAGAGGCCCTGCTGGCCGGCCAGTAGCTTTGACATGGAGAGCCTAATTAAGGAAGATATGGCTGCCTGTCGCAGAGAACAGGATTCCTGGGCGCGGGCGGCGCTGTGTTATATCCCAGGGAGGGTGGGGCATTGGGGGGTCGCCGCGGCTCTTTTCTGTGGCCATGATGGCACCAACAAACCAATCAGTCCGGACCGGGCTACGCGTTGGTATCTCGTAAGTGCAGTTCGTTCCTCCGTCCGAGCAGACCTGAAATGACTGGTCGGGCTGAGCCAAGATTTGCTTTTGCCCCGCAGTCGGACATCGCCCTTCGTAAACGCATCGCGTACATGTCACATCCGGCGGCCCCGACCGGAGGAATAGCCACCCCCAGTCGGAAACTGGAATTCCGGTGGAGCTGAAGGCAGCCATCCTATGGGTCTGATCGCTCCGGCCGTTTTACTCATGCGGCGACTTAAACCCCTCCTCTCCAGCTGATCTCGGGAGAGCAATATCGTCCCCCACCAAGTCCATCCCTCTCTGCAATGGGAGAAGATATCGTAGCGATCGAACGAATTCCAGCAGAGTACCTGGAGAAGCGGGCGACTATGACCGGGGTCCTTGAAACCGTATTCGCGGGTGGCAACATTGAGTTTGACCACGAGAGTTGCTTGTTCAAGTACCGCGATACAGATGTCTCGAAATTGTGAGTCCGAGTTGTTTATAGCTCTTGCTCTAACTAACTCCCAAGGGCAGGCATACCACTGCTGGCGTCGTCACGGTCGATGAGCAAGCGGATAGCATGAAGGCGGCTATCAAGGCATATGAAGCAAGCTCAAGGGAGGAGTATTTCGTGCGGTGGGACCCCGAAGGCGCAGGGACATTCGATATCAAGAAAGCCCTTCAAGATGTTGAGAAATCAACGGAGGAATACCTTAAGAAAGGCGAGGGGAAAGAGGGACTTAGGGCCAAAGTTCGAGGCTGCCTGCGAAAGTTCAGCGATAATGCTGAGTCCTTCACCCTCTTACTCGAGTTTCTCCCAAACGATGCCTACGGGTCTCTTATTTGTGGTGGGGTTTCTGTTATACTGTCGGCAGCATCCAAGGTAGGACATGCGCGAGAAGGTGTGCTTGAAGCGCTTGCAGAGATACCGGACATCCTAGCGAGTGCCGGCATTTTTGATACCATGTATAAGAGTTCTCAAAGGCTCCAAAAAGCCGTCTCGCAACTTTATGTGGCGACCCTCCTGGCTTTAGAGTACATCTTGTTATGGTTCCACCAAAGCGCTGCAAGTATGACCATTGCTTCCCTCGGTCTGCAATGGATCTAACAATGAGAAAGGGAAAGTGTTCAAGTCAAAAGAGTACGACGAGAACCTCACTACGAGAATTAAGAACGTTAGGCAATGTGCGAAAGCGGTCCGGAAAGAAGCTGATCTTTGCCAACAAGAGATAAACATGGATACGAACAAAACGGTTCACTTTATGAGGCTAGGTGAGTCGCGTTGGAGAATAGTCTCGCCAATCCCTGAATTTTCTGTAGCCAACCGCTTACTATATAATACACAGTATAAGCTAACGTCCAACTATAGCACAGGCGAACGCGTCTCTAATCTCAAGTGAATATCTCAAAGACCAATTCAGTTCATTACTTAATAATCAGACAACGGCCCTGAAAGAGTTTATCCTAAATGAGTTTTATACCGTCTTGGCAAACACCCCAGCAATGCAAATGCTTGAACGTCGGCAGTCACAACTCCAGATTGAATGCAACAGAGGTATATAACCATATTGACTAGTTGTTCTCGAGAATGAGTGCTGATGGAGTAAAGAACCGAGAGAGACGCAATCTGGAGGGCCGTTTTCGATGGCTAGGAGACTTACGGGCTTGGAGACTCAAGTAGTGCGGAAAGGTTAGTTCCCCCTTAATTAAAAGGAGGCATTGAACGATCAAGCGCTAACGGCGACATTGCCCCTACTAGAAATGACCGGGTATAAACTCCTCAAACTCCTCGGCACCCCTTTTACCCAAACAGCAGACTTCGATATCCGCAGATGCCTAGGAACTGAGATAAGTTGCCGGGAGCAAGGCAGAGTACAGTCGATTTTCCAATCTCCCAAACTGAAATCCTTCTTCTCCGGGAACGACTCTACAGTCCTGCTAGTCCACGGAAACACCGGATCACCCCACAACGCTTACTCTTCAACATCCTTCTTCTCGGCAACCATTGTGGAACTGATCCGCAAACTAGAATTCCCAGTAATTCACTTTTCCTGCGGCTTCCACCAAAAATCCGAACCAGCTGTCTTTAACGGTCCGGATGGAATGATGCTAGCTCTACTCCAACAACTCCTATCAATCGACCGCGCAGATCGCATCTCTCTCAAAAAATCCACCCTCAATAAACTCCCAGAGAGTAACAAAAGAGTCCGCAAGCTCGTCGGCGACCTCTTGATCAAGCAACGCTCTAGAGTAGTGACGTTCTGCATCATAGACGGCATCTCCTTCTTCGAGATCCCAAGGTTCGAGAAGAGGCTTAAGCTTGCTCTCGAGGCGCTGATGAAGGCTGTGGGCGAGCGTTCGGAGGGGAGCGGGGTGGTCAAGCTCTTAATCACAACACCTGAGAGCTCTAGATGCGTACCGAAAATGGTGGGGGTGGAGCGGATCTTCAGCGTCCCCGATATTAGCCATGGGACCGGGCAGGGCCTGCACAGAGGGAGTATTAGAGGGGAGGTGGGGAGGGCGATAGGGGAGGGAAAGCAGAGGAAGTAGAGGAAGTGGAGTCCTTTTTTACTTTTTATTTTCACAGTCTCATTTCCTCTAGCTCCTCCTACAGCTCTGGAACAAACAGCACATCACATCACCAAGTCCCCAGCACAGCGGCGCAACTGAATTTCCACAAAACCCGTTTCCATACAGTCAACTACTAGTCCTTCAAGCCCGCATGTATGTACTCTGTACTCCCGCCAAATTTGAAAAAAAAAAACATCACCAGGTAATAAAAACCTCTGCCTAAAAATGAGAAAGAGCCTCATCTCCAATCCCTAATCCCCAAGCAAGGCAATCCCCCATCTCAGCCGCGAGAAAAGAAACCAAAACAAAAAAAAAACAAAAGAAAACAACAGAGAGTGACCCGGCATGCAAAGAAAAACCCTCCTCGGGCGGTGTGGCCGCCCATTTCCCCCCCTAGCTAATCATGTTTCGCACCACACACACTTTTTTAAGGAGCTAGCCAGCCAGCCAGCGCAGATCCCCCCCAAGACGTGCGAGGTCGATCTTATGACCTCGCTGCAGAGGACCCAACTACCACACCCTCCAGCTGCCGGGCTCAGGCACACCACAGCCATCGGAGATTGGTATACGGGGGGGATCCTGGCTAGGGTTTTGGGGGTTGGGGGTGGGCGTCCTGCCTTTGCTTTGCGTGCTTGCGAGACGTGTACTGAGCACCAGCCGGCCACGGCCTATGTCTCTCGTTCTATCCAACCCCATCCAGTGACAGTCCTGCACAAGTCGGATTCCCAGTTTTTTTCTCTTCCCCTCCCTTTAGCTTTTCGCCCGCAGCAGCAAGTTAGGGCGGGCCAGTCGCATCGCAACCATCAATCGGCAAGAGCGACCGAACCGCCAGCCAGTCATTCTCCCCCAGCGCGGGCAAAAAACTAATTCGCGATGCACTTCCATCCTTGCACGCAATTAGCTTACCCCGCTTGATGAGCTACCCCGCCCCACCAACGGGCGGGCGCCCTTCAGCCGCACTAGTCTACGTCTGCATGCAGAGGGAGAGGGTTGCGGTCGTTCTATTGGGGGGGGTTGCTTTTCTTTGTAACCGGGCGATGGAGCTCGTATCTAAAGCTCTCGTCGGCATCACACGATCAGGAGATGAGCCCCACAGGTTACGTGCCATAGGGAGTGACGCGCCTAGTTTACCAACTGCACCCGGGGCTTACGTCATTGATGTGTGTTTTTCGACGGGAAAAGCTTCATGAGCCCCAGGCCGGTCGCGGACGCGACCCAGGGTTTGTCTGAACCTTAAAGCCAAACTAACTTTTTACCCGCTCGATTCCAGCCTATAACGGAGATAGCTAAGCCGCTTGACTGAAGTATAATGAGGGCTAGTTGGAGGTTCAATTTTAGGTAGATAACGAAAGAACAAAAGGAAGTACGGAGTACGTACGTGGGTTACAGGTCCGAACTGCCTTTCGACCCGTTTCCGGTTAGTAAGCTACTTCTCTGCGCAAAAGTTCCGCAAGAAGAGGCAACGCATCTTAACCCTCCTTTCGTTAGCTGTGTCCACTACTAGCTAGGACGCACTTTTTCCAGACTTCCTGGTACAGCATCGTGAGGGCGGCGGACTAGCAGGCCAATCGCGTCAAAGCACCGAGCCACGAAAAGAGACAAGATCAGCGACGCTAGTTGCCTTTCTGTTTTTTGGATTGTGGACCGGGGAACGTGGCGCAATACCATTCAGCCATCTCAACGGCGTCTTCAAACGAGGTCTTATAACCGGTGTTGAAGTTAAGCAAGACGAAGGTTTCTCGACACATCCAGCCAGGGCAGTACATACCCTACCCTGTATGTACCGTGTATATAATATTATATGCATATAGCAGACACTTACTTGCACACACTTCTGAAGTCATCCGGTTGAGTCCATCCCCCCAACAGTAGGGCGCCTCCCGTGACTAAACCATGTCTTGCGTTCGTGTTGTGACGCCCAGCAAGTCGCTCTAGTTGCGCCAGGCATGGCGGTGACCCTGTCTATATAGCTCGTACAAGTCAATAGTAGTAGGCGGCGCTGGCGAGAAGGATATGTAGGGAATACGTTTTTAGGCGGTCTGCGCTGTGCTTTTGAGCAAGCACTCTTGACTACTGCAGTACTGTATTTCTAGTGGCCTTAGGAGCTGTGGAACGTGTAGAGGATAGATGATTGAATTACGAGTAGTATACAAAGTGAGATGTGTGTGTGCGTTTAGGGCACAGTGACACGCTAATGCTATGTGGAGTCGATGACGTCACGCCGCCGAGGGTTAACACCCGTCCAACAGGAGCAAAGGAAATGGCCTATACTACCACAAGCAGATTTGCAAAATGGGAAGCGATCGAAATAGCGGGTTCTTTTCTAAGCATGTGCCGTAGGTCACAAGTTTTAATACACTTTAGGAAGCGACTCTACCCCTTATCAGTATTCATAACACATATTGTGCTGCACCCAAGTGTCAGAGTTTATTGAGTAATCTTTCGGAGAGGTACATGACAATTTCTTTTCCCAATAATTTGTCCTTGCTTACACGGGGTAAGCTCGCACTGTTGCGGCGGAGCGGGAAACGTTATTGATGTGGCCGTGCTGCAAATATATTAAAACTCATAACCCCGTTGTAATTGGGTACAATATCTCTCCCGGCCAGAGCTACCCTCTCCACAGAGAAATCTAAAGCCCTAGCCAGAGAAAATCAGAAACAACTTCTAAATAGCCTCGAAATGGAAGGGCGGATTTCTTGCCACAACCAACTATACATAATATCTGAAAATTATAGTCCCCACGGTATTGACTTGAAATATCTTAGTGAGCACAGGAAGGTATGGTGAATAGGACTAACGGTCTTTACCTTGCCGACATGGAATCCGAACTCGATAGTATTTAAGTATTTATCGTTCCTCCATGGCCTAACCTAGATCACGAGCAGAAACCACTTAGTTCATACCACATTGGCTCACATTGGTTTCTTCGCCACGAACCTCCAACAATGGAATCAGAAATTCCCGTTCCAATCGACCTCTCATCTGTCAAGGAAGGAGGTCTAACGGAGCTCGAAACTTATATCTTCGATGTGTTTGATGCTGTACTTCGGTACAACGACCCACAACTCCACTACACGGCTGCACAGATACTTGACAGTCTCTGTCCATCGACAGAATCAGGCCAGGACGCCGAGTTATACCTGTGGACACTTTGGGGCCTATTGGTTCGGATTGCGAGAGTGATACCGCACGACGCAGACCTTCCAGGACATGAGACACTCATATCGACCCTCCGAGAGTTGAAGTCCTTCCAAACGGAGGAGACTGTTGGCGCAGCTCTGTTTGGGTTGGTTGGGCGATCGGGTGGAGGTAATGTAAACAATAGTCACAACGTAGTCACA
>JAJDFE020000324.1:0-40119 GCA_021527465.2 Geoglossum glabrum | reverse complement strand
GGCAACACCATATCCGTGGCAATGCCGTGTCCACGGCATTGCCTCCGCGGCGGCGAGGCATATCTCAACAATTATTCCACCCTAGACGCTATGTTTTACTATGTAGTTGCTACTGCCGTTCGCTAGAGCCGGAGCTGGAGAATTCGAGAACCTGAGTGCAACTTAGTAACGGTCAACATTGGATCTTGAAATCTCTTACCATATTATGCCAACCCCCACCTACTAAGCGCACCTCGCTCTCCCCCTTATCTACGAAGCCAAAACCCTTATAGAACCCCACGAGGTGATCGTGCGTGATGAGCGCAATTCTCTTTGCAACGCCGGCGTCCCGCATTCGCTCGATATATGCTTTTAGCATAATTTTTCCATACCCTCTGCCTTGATACTTAGGCAGAACCCCTAAAGAGTGTAGTCCTAGTGTTTGTTCTGCCTCTTGATGACCTAGTTTGGATGGGGGAAGGTTTCTGCTACTCCAACCTGGTAATTTAGGATCTTGGTATCTTTCACTCGAGGGGTCGAATTCTGGTGGAAGACCCATTGCATGGTCTGTAACTACTGTATTGATACACTTACTGCCGACGGCTTGGGCGAGAAGGATTTCCTGGGATACAGGGGTCGATGGGTCTGTGGTGCGGGATAACTCCGCCGTAGCAAAGGTTGGGAGGGAAAAGTTTGGAGATACTGGTAAGAATAGCCCTAGAGAGAGCTCGGGACAGACACGTAGGCGATAGATGAACTTTTAAGAGGTTAGTAACTGCGTGACCGAAAGATGGGCGTCAATATGCTTGTGGGACTATCTCTTCAAATCCTTAACTGCAGTTATTGGCGTAGAATATGCGGGTAGATGGCCATAGCTATTGTATTTCGGAAGTGGAGCTCTACCTTCTCTCTTGAGCATCTTTCTAGAGGCGGGAACACCTCATTCTCTAGCTTGACGCAAGAGTCAACATCCGCCACTGTCAAAGACCTAACGTATGGTTTCGTCGAGGCATTTTGCCCTGTAGTGAGTTCCGCACTCTTGGGAAGTGAGTTAGCCATCGTTGGCATCGCTGAGAGGTGGGTGTCTCGGAGGTGCTGGAGGGATACTGCGGTGTACAATATTGTACCTCGTACCTAGCCCGGAGCTTGTGGTCGGCGACCTTGTGAAGCGGGGTCCTGCCAGTTCGACGAATCGTGTTTATTGGATTCTTGAAACGCGAAATGTACGAGTGTTGCAATACTTTAGGGCATGTACGCATGTATGTACAAGTACGTCAACTAGTTATCCACTACCACTACCCTACCCTGGTTCCTACTAGTAACCGTTTGGGAAACGTGAACCCCAGGGAGCACTCGTGTACGAATACATATACACACACCACCGGATACGCTCAATCGGGCAGCTTTTGGACTTTCGTGGAGGAATTCGTGTAGTTAAATTCCGCCCTGGTAAGCGGATTCACATGTAGATATTTCTAGCAACCGTGGAATCAATTCGGGGAGTTGAAATATATACACATTACTGTGGTCAAATTTTTGGGGCTGCGGGGCGCGGTTATTCTCGCAGCGGTAGTAGATGCTTCTAGCAAGAGATCTGTGACACTAGCTAAGCCTCACCAACGGCAAGCGGTACGTAAGCTGGAGGCATGTGGTATTATCAAGCCATCTTGCTACAGTTGTCTGCCCATCTAGCTGGCCATAACGCTCTCCAATTCTGCAAGTTTGCCCTGTACTAGAGATCTTGTCGTTCCAGGTTGCCAACGACCCTTTCACCCTCCTCGTTTGTTCTCCTAGCAAGACCCTCTGAACTGAACATCTCGGTTGCTTAATAATATCATTCACAACACCCTACAGACGTCAAACTTGCCAGAAGATCTGAAGCCCGAGACCATATTCTACCATGTAAGCAGGGTTTTTTCTCGTTGCTCGTGTAGCTCTTTGACGTGTTGCAATATAGGCAGATTACTATATCGATAACGGCTCCGGAGGAGCATATGGACTCGGATCTCTTGACCCTAGACTTACACCAAGATATGAATGTAGCTGGACTTAAAGGCGTGATAGAAAAGGAGACAAGATACGCTACTACTTCGCAGCATCTCTACCACAATGGCCAGCTCCTCACCGACGACAGTAGGACACTGCAGGAACTCGGTATTGGGGAAGGTGAAATGCTTGCGATGCATGTTAGGGATATGGTTGGAGAGACAGGTGTGCCTCCAGCTTCTAGGGGACTAGCTGGCTCCGCTCCGGGGAGGGGGTCGTCCTCGCAACGACCGAGGGGACAGGGTGCTAGTAGCTCGGCTAGAGGCTTAGGAGGCGGGAGCGGCGGTCAAGATCCCGAGATGATACGGCTCCAGATTCTTGGGGATTCACGGATGCGGGCTAATATCCAGAGTGCGTATCCGGATTTGGAAGCCGCCTTGGATAATTCGGACCAATTCAGAAATGTTTTTCAATCATTGGAAAGACAGCAAGCAGAAGCGGAGAGGAACCGGCGGAGGGAAATCTCTATGCTCAATGAGGATCCATTCAATCTGGAGAATCAGGCTAAGATAGAAGAACTGATACGGCAAGAGGCCGTCACGGAGAATTTGCAGAATGCTCTTGAACATAATCCTGAAGGCATGTATTTCTACTGTTCGACCTTTGAACCCACTACTGATACCCGCACCTACGTAGCTTTTGGAAAGGTCCATATGCTCTATATTGACGTCGAAGTGAACGGCCATAAGGTTAAAGCCTTTGTAGATTCTGGAGCACAGGCTACCATTATGTCGCCTTCCTGCGCAACGGCATGCGGCATAATGAGGCTCGTAGACACTAGATTCGCAGGTATTGCTCGCGGGGTAGGTACGGCAAAGATTTTGGGTAGGGTGCATTCTGCACAGATCAAGATTGGGAGTTTATTCCTAGCCTGCAGCTTTACGGTAATGGAGGGCAAGGACGTGGACTTGCTCTTGGGTCTGGACATGCTGAAGAGACATCAGGCTTGCATCGACTTGCAGAAGGATAGGCTGGTGATTCAAGATGTGGAAGTGCCGTTCCTCGGAGAGGCGGATATTCCAAAGAGTCAAGAAGAACTACTAGATGAACCGACGGTGGAGGGTCCTGGCGGCGCTAAGGTCGGCGCAAGGACTGGCGCAGTTTTGCAGCCGCCAGGAACAGTCCCCGCACAAGCAAGTTCTAGTAGAGGCAGCCCAAGCGGGGGGGAAGGCTCCCGTGTTCGGGGCCAGACACTGGGAGTTCCACAGGTGGAGTCAATCGGACGTGACCGAGCCCAGCCGACCTTGTCTCGTTCACCGCACCCGCCTGAGGCTATAGAGCAACTGTTGCAGTTGGGGTTTTCAAGAGAGGAGGCGATCGCTGCCTTGAACGCTACGGGCGGGAATGTGGATTACGCTGCTGGTCTCTTCTTCCAAGATAGATAATTATTACATCTGGTATATAGATCGTACGCGGCAGAACATACGAGATCGACCGTTGGCAAAGTAATACCAGTGAAATAACACCAGGCATTCACTTGTCCTGTGGTCAATGGCTTTGGAGTTTATTGTAACTAGAGAATCTTCATGAAGCTTAAGTGGTCATCTAATTTTGTATACACAGGGCTTCAACACCATAGACTCGTCATCCTCGGCTAGATCATTCACTAAGAACTTCCGTTTCTTTGGTGTCTCTCTACCGACGGCGCCTTTCTGTGCAGATATGCCTTTGCCCTTCACTGGGACTAGAGCCTTGACAAAGTTCAGCTTCACGAACATTGTGTTGCTCATGTCAACAGCTGTGCCATCCTGGAGCGCAAAACCTCGTTTGCGAAAGACGCTGACTAGAGCGGAGACGTCCGTCTCATGCCTGACGTCGTCCGTCTCGCTGTGGTCCCTATGGTCCGAGTTTCGCATCCGTTTCTGAGTAGGGCTGTTTTTGCTGCTAACGCTATGTACCCTGTGTCCGTCAACCCTGCCAAACCGGCTCTTGATCTCCGCTACCCATAGCTCCCCTTTCCATCTAAGTACACGCCAAGATTCCTCGACGAAATTAATCCAATTGGTGCCCATAAGTGCCAAGCAGAATATCGCGACGTCTACACTTTCGTCCTTCAGCGGAAGGTGCGCAATATCCGAGCAGGTGATGAACCGAGAAGACGAGTGGAGGTCGTATGAAAGGACATTGACCCTGAGTTGCTTCTTGACGTGCTCCATTGCTTGGGCTAGCTTGGCATCTCCACAACCCAAATCTGCCACTGTGCATATGCCATCGGTTCTGGGTAGCTCCGCTAGTTCCTGGTTGCGGCTGCTATTGCCTATGGCCGGATCTTGTGTCTGTCCCTTAGCGTTCCGTATCCAGTTGCCATTGCGCTTTTTGCCTCGTTCTTTCAGTATGCGGATGTATCCATCAACGGGGTTTTCCGGCCAGGCCTCGACCTGTCTTCGGAACCCTTCATGATAGTGGTCGAACATCTCTGGGTTCTTGTGAAAGAGCTGTAGTGCGCTGGATGAGGTAGTGGTATAGAGCGTCTGATTGAGGTGCCGGAATCGGGCAGATGAGAGCTTCTGTTGCATGGAAGCTTGCAGTTGGGTCACGTTCTTGCTTCGTAATGGTTCTGCTATTCGTATTGATGGGGTGGGTTGGGGTTCACTGAGGCCTTCTGAGGCGGGGGATGTCTCCGGCTTTCCACCCCTCTGGTGCTTTCGCTCCAGCAGGTCCTCGTTGGATGATGGGATCTGAGTGCCATCCTCAAGGGACTTGGATTGAGTACCCGTAGCGACTAGTTTTTGGGTATGACTAGTTCTGTTATTCCTTGGCCGCTTCTTTCCTCTCTTCGATGCTTTTGTAACTTGGCCGCTCGTAGGATTAGTGGGCTTGTTCTGGACGATATTTTCCCATAGGCCTAGCAGATTGTCCGTTGCCGTATTAGTATTGTTGGACTGAGAGCGGGCCCGTTTGCGCTTCTTCTTGTCCCCTAGAAGTGGGCCTCGGCCTATGGGACTGGAATTGGCCAGTGGTCCCTCTGTGGTCGTTTTGACCTGCGTTTTGAGCGAGGATGGCGATAACGACCAGCCCGGGACCGCGAACATTCCGTTGTTGCCAACTTGTCAGCCGTGATATGTGGATGCGGGGGGCGAGCTGCCGCCTGACGAATTTTTTGGTGTGTCGGGCAGGGTAACACAGTGGGTTTCGGCTTCTCGCCTCAGCGGTCGAGATGTGCGGGTTTGGATAGGAGCGTTGCTGCAGCGGGCGCGCACATCGTTCTCCGGAGAGTGTGCACCTGTAGGTACTACCTATGCGTACTTATACATACGCGCTGCTCTGTATATGGTATTTGTTGACGTGGGAGCTATAGAGCTAACAATCCGTCCATTAGTTTCCAAATCGGATTGAGTACGGGCGGAAACCACAGAGGACGGCGCAACTGCATGCATCGACTCGCCCACCGACTCGACGCCTCTCCAATCCAACGATTTGGCAGCCCCAACAAGCACATCACTTAGTGGGCGTGTCGTGCCGCAGCGGCATTGTCCTGGCTGTCTAGCCCTCAGATCGGCGGGAATTGCTGTACCCTACGTTCGCAGCACACAAACTCCTTATACATACATGCAATAACTAAATAGGATGGATTGCCCATCGCTCTCTAGCGGCCCAACGCGCCCCAATTCCCCCGGCAGATAATCGGGCATCAGCGCGGCACTCGTACTCTGCATCTCTCTATATTCTCACTATACGTGGAGTGGGTGTGGTCTAAAGCTTGCCATCATAGCCTCCTAAAGGTAGATCCTCCGGATATAGGTCGAAGAAGACGCTACGAGGTCCCTGAGCTTGATTTGCGGGTGACAGTAAGGGTTGGGCTCCGCCAAGTACCCGGACATTTGCCATCCGACACCTTCAATCTGCTGAGGCTAGATACTACCATTTCTGGAATCCCCCCATATTGTACTTTGATTATTGCCCCTTTCTGCAGTATGGAGGCGGGAGCCGAGCAAATAGAACCACCTAGTTTGAAAGTGGAGGATGATTGTGCTGATGATACGAATGCGCCATCCTCCGAAAGCATGGCCATTGCAGAAGCGCCAGCTGGGAAACTATCGAAGAATTCACGAAAGCGCACCAAGACGGGGTGCTTAAGTATGTGTGCCATTTTAGGTTCTGGTAGCTTTACTCTGTATTTACTTACTGACCTGCCTTATAAGCGTGTCGAAAGCGCCGCATCAAGTGTGGTGAGGAACGCCCTAGATGCAGTAATTGTGTGAAGTCGAAACGTAACTGCGAAGGCTATAACCAGAGAGTTATCTTCAAGGATCCGATACACGGATACCGTCCGCAGGCTAGTCACGCTGCGATTGCAGTCACTTCCTTTCAGAAGTCTACTACTCCCAAGGAAACACAGGCTACTCCACGTGCTCATCTGGATACAAACGGCAGTCCCCAATTACCTCTTATTGCTCCAAGGCCGTGCAATATTCAGCGTACCGCCGAAATTAGTCCACTAGGTGTTCAAGCGCAATCACCCAGGAGCTTTGCCGGCTCCATTCCTAGTGGTCTGTCCCTAGGTGTACAGCCGTCTGCCTCACAGGTGGAGTTCCCGAGCATGTCTGAATATTCTGGGCTTGAAGACAATCTTCCCTATCAATCGTACACTCATGCGCCACAGAATGTTGGTCATTTTCATGGGACGGACCCCTACCCAAACGTTTTTGATCAGCGTCCTGCTATGTCACCTGCGGGTGGCCTGCGGCAGGATAATCAGAACAGGGGTTTTGATCCGATGTTACTCAACAACTACCGAGATGTCGGATTTACAAGTGATGGGATTGTTCCGGATGATTTGGTGATTGATGGTAAGTATCCGATCTGCCCCTTTTAAATTGCTTATAAAGTGTGTATCTCTCCTGCCTGCAAGACCTTGACTGTCCATGGTTGACGATCCGCATTTTTGCGTAAGGTGGCTCTGCGCTCGTAAAGGCTAACGTTGACTGCCTGCTAGCCCAGCGGCGGACCAGCTTGATACCCCAACAGCCGGGAGGGTTCGTCGGTAGGGATTTCGATGACGAAGTCACTTCTGAGGATGAAGAACGCAGTGGTGACGTCTACGATGTACGGGATGAAGGGATGGAAGATGGAACGACAGAGCAGTCGCCTGAATATGATATTTCCAAAGATGGCGATGCTAATCGATTGGGGCGTTTGTTGCCTCTTCACCCACGCTTCGATGATAGTAGCATGAGAACCTTTAGAACATTACTCAACGAACCCAATATGCTCGCAACCTACCGGCCATCGCTTTCTACCTCACCTTTAAGTGACGCCAGGACGGCACGTATTTTTGCTCATTTTTTGTCAGCAACGGGACCAAGTTTGTCAATTTTCGAACGACATCCCACAGACCCTTCCGTCATGTTCACTGAAGGGCCAGTCCCGAAAGCACGACAGAGTCTCTGGACCTATACGATACCAACGCTTGCACTTACTCATCCTGCATTAATGCAAGCCATATTGGCGATTAGCAGTTTACATATTGCCAAGTTACAGGGTGGATCTCCTGTGTCCTCCTTGAAACACTATCATGTTTCGATCATGCGACTGAAAAAATGTGTCGGTCTTCCTTCGAGTCGATCAGGAATTGGGACACTTGCTGCCACACTACTACTAGGGTTTTATGAAGTTATAGCTGGGGAACACTCAAAATGGAACAGTCATTTGCTGGGTTCAAAACAACTCCTTCAGGAGATCGATTTTAGTGGGATGACATCGTGGCTGAAATTTACGAAAGCGCAAGAGGAATCATTCTCATGTGAAGAAACTTATCCTACAAGTTCTACATCGCTGGCCCTTTCCTATACCAGCTACAAGTCACTGCCTAAGCAGAACTTGGATGCTGAGGGCAGGGTGGACGGATATCTTATTTCTAGACTAATGGGCCGAAATGTGTCTCGTGATAATAGCCGCGTTGATAAGCGGGTTGGCGATAGGTACACGGACTATAGTCGAAAGGCGTTCACCGTGAAGGAGCTGGAGGATTTTCAGGTTCGACAAGATCTATTCTGGTGGTATTGTAAGCAAGACGTGTTTCAAAGCATCTTGAGTGGCAATCGACTCCTGTGAGTGTTAGAGTGTGAGTTTGTGGCCTGGAATCTACTAACTGTTGTGAAAGCATGGAATATCATCGCTGGGGCGACTGCCTTCCTAGGGCGGCGATCGGCCGATTAAACGCAATTTATGGGACTGCTGATCACTTGTGGCTTCTGCTGGGAAGACTGGCAGACTTTAATGCTCGAGATCTAAAAAGAAAGAAGAGGGCAGTAGATGCGGGTGGAGGCCAGTGGAAACCTCCGTTGGGAAAGGGATCTCGAGCTGGAGTGGATTATGCTAGTGGAAGGGCGGGGGGAGAATGGGCTGGAGTGGGCAGAGAATCAGCTGCCGGAATAAGGGGGCCTCATGCTGGGGAACTCAACGGTGTGTTCAATACGCTAAAGGAGCAACAGTCGGGCCGGGCGACCATGGGACGGCCCACCGGGACGGGTGGAGGTAGTGGCGATAGGATGGATCGGGAACGGGCCAGTACCGCGGGTGAAATGGACCAGCCCTACGCTGCACGGATGAGCGGAACCGCGTTCGGTGGGATGGCTAGGGGCCCCCTCAGCGGTGCATGCGGCGGCCAGCACCTCCCCGCACATCCTGGTGATCCACCATCAGATCCACTAAGTGGAATGCATGGTATGATACCACCAGCGCCTACAGCAAGGATGCCGGAAGGTTTCATCAATAGTCCATTCTCGCCGGCTACTAGCGAAGGGGATGATTTAGGGCTTGAAGCAGCAACAGTCGAGGCTGAGAAGGAATGGGAAGATATCGGACGGGCTCTGCAGCTCTTCCGAGACAGTCTCGGCCCGCATTATGAATCTCTCTCCTCGGAATACCAGCAGCCACTCGCAACCCCGTTCGGGCCTACTCTATACTATAGGACTTACTCTATTGCATGCATTTGGGGGTTTTATTATACTGCTCTTATTTTGCACCACAGGACCCACCCGTCAATGCCACCAGCTGCGATGATGGCTGCTGGCGTTGCAGCGCAACAGACAGCTAAGTACGCCAATGAAATAGGGCGGATATGTGCTGGCCTCATCCCATCCAACCATAGTGGTCAGGTCAGTCCAGCATTGGGAGGGGCTATAGCTGAATGTGTCATGGCCTTGTTCTTCGCAGGGGTTCAATACCAAGACCCAGGACAGCGGGTGTACACGGTGTCGAAACTGAGAGAAGTAACTCGCATGACAGGTTGGCAGACGGCTGCAGCTGTTGCTGCAGGGTGCGAGAGTGCTTGGGTACGACAGGGAGAACTTGGCCGGGGCCCGCCATATACAAGAACAAGAGATGTGGAGGCAAAGGATGAGAGAGTTTCTGGGTGCCGCCCCGGCCCTGGTGATCCAGTTTTGGATAGTAATAGTGACCGGCGTTTCATTCAAGTGAATGCGAATTCGAGAGTTCACTGGGCAATAGGGATCATCGGTGTCGAAGAGGATATGGAGAATCTTTCTGTGTAAGAGCCCCTGATTGGGCTCTAGTACGCCTAGTGGCGTTGAGTATAATGTAAAGTGCATTCTGGCAGTGCAAATCGCATATGTAGTTTTGGCGCGATGTGGTGGACATTCGTTGTTATATGAGACTTTTCTTTATTATAAAATATGGGTGTCGGTTTGTACACTCCGCCATTTAGAGCAGCCACTCTGTTTTCAAGTACTACAAAGTATCAATCTAGCAAGCTCTACTAAATGAAGAAAAATAGAAAATTTGTTTAAAAAATATATTAAAAAATCGCATGATCTCACCGTATTACCAACTACGCTCAGGCCCAATTGCAAGACAGTTATCAACAAGCTCGTCGATTTAAGGTAGACTCAGCAGATGATCGTTTAGCAAAGGTTTATATTCCAGATGGTATAAGCTCTCTTGAGTATTACCACCTTGCCTGTTCTCGACATATGACACCAATTCGAGAGGAGGATTTGCTGGAGGAGTTTGATGAGTCTGCAGCTCCAGAATCAAAGAAACTTAAGAGTCGGCTTAAGAAAAGGAGATTTCGTCTTGGAGAGGCAGGAAGTAGGCAAAACTTTTGTGGACACTGTGGGCAGCAAGGACACAATAGGCGTAGCTGTAGAAATGCAGCTGCTAGATAAAAGCTTTTTTCATAGTATACCAGTAAGAACCTCGTGGTATTGCGGTAAATAAAATTCTTTTTCGTAGTAGATTGGTAATTTTCCGAAATATTTATGATATTGCATAGGGTAGGTAATTGCAAGTGATAGCTGCTCGAGTAATGTAGATTATGCAATTTGGGTGGGCCGCGCAAACAGGCAAGGTGGATAAACCAACACCCACCTGAAATCATCTAATCTTCAAAATGCCATGCGCCTACCCCCCAATGGGCGATGCATCCCCTCGTATTACCGCCAAAGTTGGCCCCTTCCGTAGTTAATTCATAGCTCAATTCCTTTCTATATGATATAATATCGTGGCGGTAGTTCTTCCTATGGAGCGAACCCGTTAACGCTAACACCCTTGCCTAGGCTTCCCAAAACTCCATTTGCGTCAATGATACTGGACTTCCAGTCTTGAGATGCCCTTTCAAGCAGCCAGCCCAAAAATTAGAACCAGTAAAGACACCAACTAGTGCGACCAACGGAACCGCTCCACCAAGGACGCACAAAAGTACCCTATGCAATGCTGTCTGGAGAAATTATTCAAAGAGTTGGTCAATGATCCAATCCAAGATTCCAAGCCATGTCAGGCCCTGACGGATCCCAAGCAACCTCCAAGCCCGTGTCTGACTCAAATGGCCAAGTCCTTCTTCTCCTCTTACCCCTCGACCTTCTCCATACCCAACAACCTTTTTCTTGTCTTCCCACCTCCAGACAGTCTCCATTCCCTCCTTCTGTCTCCACTCCTTTTCTGCGCTCTCAGCAGCTCTCCTTATCACCACCTCCTCGTCCTCACATTTATACAAGTCACATTTCTCACATTCCGTGCATCCCTTCCCTAGATCAGGGCGGAAATGTTCGCAGAAATGGCGATAACTACTCTTACCGATGTCAGCTCGGCAGACGTAGCACATCGTATACCCACAAACACAAGTGAGCTTGTTGCAGCCGCTAGCCTTGATAAAGGAAAGATTGCAGCGCGGACAGGTTCGCTTCACGGCTTCCGCCATAGCACGTTCGACGGCAGAACGGAGTGCAGTAAGCTCAGATTCGAAGCAGATGTGTACGTCGTGCCACTCCTTCGCGCAAGAAAGACAAGAAGCACGAGAACAGAGAGGGTTGAGGCATACAAACTTCAGCCCACGGCGTTTACGCCGGGAACGCAGAAGGGAAAGAGTGACTTGGTCTGTGATGCTCTTGTGCGCAGACTGCGCAGACGGAAAGGTAGAGGTGAGAATGGAGTAGAGAATGACCAAAGGCATGAGGAATGGCACCATACCAGTCCCAAGGACTGCGACTAAAAGGGACAATATCGAAAACTGTGTGCTTAACTTGAACACCCATAGCCGCCCTGTTGCGGGAAAATATATCTCGTCCGCCTCAGCATAAATACAGAAAGGACACCGAACGAGTGCAATTCCGCTTTTCAAGACGCTTTCGCCCGCAAGGCGCTCTTCAAACTTTCGCCACACCTCCTCACCCCCCTTCTCCTCAAGCAATGCCCTTCGGATCAGACCTTGTGGAATACAGCCTATGCAATCACCGCCCTCACTAATCATAGGCGCAAGACAGCGTAGCGATCCTCGGTCGTGCTGAATATTCCTTGCCCAGCCCTGACCGAAAAGCGACTCGTTTATTGTAAGGCGCACGCACCGATGGCAGATGAAGTGCCCACCACCATCACACGCCGAAAGCTGCTCAAAAGTTGTAGATGCAAAACAACACTCGCAGTCGTGGAGTGCATCGTGCTCCTCCGCCTCTGCCTCATTCAGCTGCACGGCCAGTTCGCGATCTATTGTCTCTTGTTCCTCCCTTCTCTTGCGCTGCAGAGGAACAAGAAGGGTATCCAAAAGCTCTTGATTGAGTTCTGGCGACTCAGTGAACTTCAATGTTGGTATAGGATGTCCATCGCCATGAGTACCAGAAGCCTGGTATCTGATCAGGGGGTGGTTGCTAGGCGCTAGTGAGATTGGAGTTTTACGCCGCAGGAAGAACGAGGAAAGTGAAAAGCGCCAGGACTTTGAGGAGAGCGTTAGTAGAGTAGGCCGTGTCAAAGTGTACGAATAATTGTGCTCCGCTAGGACGGCGTCGATAGTCGACCGGGGGAGTCCTCGGAACTCCTGGTTGAGGGCAGCTCTTGAGGCGCGCTTGTACGATTCGGTCCGAAATCTTTCCTCGACTGGGACAATTGCCCTATCCTCAGTATGGCCTCTCAACAGGAGGTCGGCCCCTTGAGGCCCCCGTTCCTCCGTCCCTGGTACTTGCCACCGCCCTCGAACCCACTTCGCTTTGTGCTTCAGCAGTGCCTCCGTCACGACATGTAGCCTGCTTTCCTCATCGAAGCTAGTTAACATCTCGCGGAAAACTTCAATCTGAATATCCGGGAATATCGTAGTGAGGGATGATAGGAAATCGTTGAGAACTTTAATATCGGAATCTTCAAGCTCCGGGTCCATAGTACCCGCCCCACGCACTTCACCGTCGATAAGTAAACCTCTCGGTGCCGCTCCATTGATAGCCAGGCTGTCTGCATCTGGTTGTGACGAGCTGTTGCGAGGACGGAGTCGTCGTCGAGCGCTAGAGCTAGAGCGGAGTGCCGACAATACCATTTTTGGCCCGGCAGAAACGGACGGCTATTCTACATGTTTATCGCAATCCGCGTAGACAGTAGAGAGAACAAACCCGGTGGAAGTCTCATAAGTGGGGCGTACAACGCGTGGGCAGTACAGCGTACTCTGTAAAGATGGATGTAAGCGCTCCAGCCTTGTGCAGAAGGTGTATGGAGTAGTCATCAGCTTCCATGAGTGACGTCGCTAACCACCGAACTGTCTCGGGGCAGTGCGAACAAGAGTGCAGCTAAACTGCATTCTGCCATAGCATGCTTGGCAGCCCACACAAATGTATGGAAAAGTTGATATATTGAATTAAAATTGAAGCTATTCACATCACATATTATTGATATTACATTCTGTCTTACTTCTTTGCCATGCCTTAACTCTCTCTAATAATTCTCCCTACTATTTTCTAAGTTTATATCTGTTATATATTACAATCATAATTCTAGATATATGTACTGTAAAACCGTAGCGTAGATCTTAGAGCTTAGCTAGTAGTGTGATGGCTTATAAACAATGGAGGATCTTCGGCATAAAGTCATCATAAAGTATTCTTAGAGGCAATGTAATAAAGTTGGATCAGCAGAAGTACTTTTGATTCTGTAGTGTAAGAAGAACTAATTGCTGCCCATTATATTATAGGCAGTAGACTGCTTAAATACATGGTTCAGCCAGCTCTCTGACGGCTACCTCGTTGTCTAATCCGACTCTCATTATCTTGACTCTGTCTGCTACCAGTGACATTGTCTGCTACCGGCGATGTCGTCGGATCGGTATCGACTGCTTTCAGACATCACTCTTCTGATGTACTATTTTCATAACGATGTCTTTGTCAATGAATGTAGGAGGCTGCTTCTGTTGTTTGCTTGGCAGTTGTATGTGGTTGCAGATGTTGCTTGCTTATAAATCATGTCATCTTTGTGGAGGTCTGATGTCGTTGTGCCGCCTGGCAGTTGGAAGCGGTTTTGGAAGTCTGACGCAGCTATAAGCCTCCTTTGTGGGAGCCTCATTGCTAGTGCTTTACATAAAACCATTAGAACTGTAAGATCATAATGTAGATCTTAGAACTTAACTAATAATGTAATGGCTTAGAGATGACAAAGGATCTTCAGCATAAAGTTATCATAAAGTGTTCTTAGAGACAATGTAACAAAGTTTGGATTAGCAGAAGTACTCTTGATTTTATAGATGTAAGGCACTGATAATGAAGCTCTCACAAAGGAGGCTCATAGCCGCGTCAGACTTCCAAAACCACTTCCAACTGCCAGATGGCGCAACGACGTTAGATCTCTACAAAGATGACATGATTCATAAGTAAGCAATATCTGCAACCGTATACAACTGCCAAGCAAACAACGGAAGCAGTCTTCTACATCCATTGACAAAGACATCGCTACGAAAACGGTATGCCAGAAGAGCGATGTCTGAAAGCAGTCGATACCGATCCGACGACCTTGCCAGTAGCAGACAACGTCGCCAGTAGCAGACAGAGTCAAGACAATTAGAGACGGATCAGAGAACGAGGTAGCCGTCGGGGAGCCGGCTGAACCATGTATTTAAGCAGTTCGCTGCTCATAATAGAATGGGCAGCGATTAGTTCTTCTACTACATTACAGAATCGAGAGTACTTCTGCTGATCCAACTTCGTTACATTATCTCTAAGAATACTTTATGACGACTCTACGCCGAAGTGCCTCCATCGTCTATAAGCCGTCACACTACTAGCTAAGCCCTAAGATCCACGCTATGGTCTTACAGTTATATTGTCTTTAAGAATACTTTACGATGACTCTACGCCGAAGGGCCTCCATCATCTATAAGCCGTCACACTACTAGCTAAGCCCTAAGATCCACACTACGGTCTTACAATAGAGTAAAGAATTAATTACTACCCATTCTACTATGGGCAGCAGACTGCTTAAATACATAATTTAGTTGGCTCCCTAACAGCTATCTCATTCTCTGACCCGGCTTCTATTGTTTTAACTTTTTCTGCTACTGGCTATATCATCTGCTACTAGTGATGTCGTCTACTACTGGTGATATCGTCAGATCGGTATCTACTGCTTTTAGAAGTTGCTTTTCTAGTATATCGCTTTTGTAACGACATCTTTGTCAATAGAAGTAAGAAGCTGTTTTTGTTGTTTGCTTGGCAGTTGTATACAGTTGTAGATATTGCTTACTTATGGATTATGTCATCTTTGTGAAGGTCTGATGCCATTGCGCTGTCTGGCAGTTGGAAGCAGTTTTGGAAGTCTGACATGGCTATGGGCCTTCTTTGTGGGAGCCTTATTGCTAGTGCCTTACATTATTTAACTTTGTTATATTGTCTCTAAAAACATTTTATGACGACTTTACGCCTAAGTCTCTTCATCGTTACTAAGTTATCACATTACTAGTTAGGCCCTAAAATCTATGCTATGGTCTTATAGGTAGGTAGTTTTAGCATTATAGATAGATTATATTGATTAGGCTTTATATTCTTAAGTATTATAAGTATAATTCTAGATATTTAAAAAGTAGTATTAAAACTACTCTATATTCAATAATTTAAAGCTAGAGAAGAAAAGAAGTTTATAAGGAGGCCTCAAGCCTATATATATAGAAAGGATATCTTTCAGACCTCCCTTTATATGTCACAAGATCTATATATATAACAAGCCTTATAATGAGCTCTTGCAATGAGTTTAGTAAATATAATGTAAGATCGTAATGTAGATCTTAGGACTTAGCTAGTAATGTAATAGCTTATAGACAAAGAAGGATTTTTGATATAAAGTTGTAAGGTATTACTAATGAGGCTCCCACAAAGGAGGCTCATAACTGCATCGGACTTCCAAAACCACTTCCAACTACCAGGCGACACAACAACGTCAGACCTCCATAAAGATGATATGATTCATAAGCAAGTAACATTTGCAACCACATACAACTGCCAAGCAAGCAACGGAAGCAGATTCTTACATCTATTGACAAAGACATCACTACGAAAACGGTATGCCAGAAGAGTGACTTCTGAAAGTAATCAATACTGATCCGATAACATTGCCGGTAGCAGATGACGTTGCTAGTAGCAGGCAGAGTCAAGACAATGAGAGTTGAATCAGAGAACGAGGTAGTCGTCGGGGAGCTAGCTAAACCATGTATTTAAGCAGTCCACTGCTCATAATAGAATAGGCAGTAATTAGTTCTTCTTACATTACAGAATCAAGAGTACTTCTGCTGATCCAAACTTCATTACATTGTCTCTAAGAATACTTTACGATGACTTTAAGCCAAAGATATTCCATCATCTATAAGCTGTCACACTACTAGCTAAGCCCTAAGATCTATGCTACGGTCTTACAAAAGTCATCGTAAAGTATTCTCAGAGACAATGTAATGAAGTTTGGATCAGCAGAATAACTCTTGATTCTGTAGTGTAAGAAGAACTAATTGCTGCCCATTCTACTATGGGTAGCGGACTGCTTAAATACGTGGTTCAGCCGGCTCTCCGACAGTTGTCTCATTTTATAACTCGACTCCCATTGTCTTGACTCTTTCTACTACTGGCTATGTTATCTGCTATCGGCAATATCGTCAGATCAGTATCAACTACTTTTAGAAGTTGTTCTTCCGATGTACCGCTTTCATGGTGACGTCTTTATCAATGGAGGTAAAAAGCTGTTTCCGTTATTTGCTTGGCAGTTGCATATGGTTGCAAATGTTACTTACTTATAGATCATATCGTCTTTGTAGAGGTCTGATATCGTTGCGCCTTCTGGTAGTTGGAAGCAGTTTTGGAAGTTCGATACGACTATGAGCCTTCTTTGTGAGAACCTCATTGCTAGTACCTTACATATAAGTAGGTTCATAAGTATGTTATAAGGTTTGTATGAAAGACTTTAGCTCAAAGCCTACAGTTAGTACTTGTATGAAGAGTTGCGAGCTATGTGATGAACTTATGATGCTTATAAGAAAGCTTATAAGCTAGGCTAAACTATATTCGTAATATTAAGCTTTATCTCTTATATTAAAGTATTTGTAAGATGCTAATAGTAAGGCTCTCATAAGAAAGCTTTCAGCTATGTTGGACTACCCAAATCAATTCTAGCTACCTGAAGGCTCAATGATATCAGACCTCCACAATAATGATAATACTTATAAACAAATAGCTGCAAGTATTCTCTGTAACTATATAAATAACGAGAATAGTTCATAAGCTTTTTGTCTACAAGACATTATTATAAAAGTAATATAATAACTTCATGAAATAGTAGAAGTACTAGACTAATAACATTGCTAGTATCCAAAAAAGTCAAGGCAATAGGTTAGATTAGAGAACATGATAGCCAGTAGAGAATTGATAGAACTATATATTTAAATAGTTTACTACCCATGATAGGATAGGTAGTAATTAGTTCTTCTATTACAGAATCTAAATTACTTCTTTACCTTTGTGACTATTATATTGTTTCTATGAACACAGTATAACTACTCTACACCAAAGTCTTCCCATCATTGCTATAAACTATCATATCACTATCTATCCCTAAGATCTACATTATGATCTTATATTATAATTTAAGAACTATGATTGAAACTTATTCAAAAACCCACAAACTATGTGATAAGTTTATAAAGCTTGCAAAAAGGCTCACAAGCTAGGTTAGGTCATATTTATAACACTTGATATGGTACTGTAGAGACAGATTCTGAGCTTAGACAATTAGCTAAAATTCTTAGCTCAGGTAGCTTACTTATCTTACTGCTACTTATTTTCTCATAGCATAGAGACACATAAACAAGAGCATTGAGCATACTACCGGCCCCAATACTCTCCACAGTACTCTACTCGCTTACCTGTGCTCTAGTTAAGAGTTTGAATACTTTTGGCGTGAGCCTCTGTAGTGGCCGCCGAGCGTTGGTGGGGCACCGGCGCTGCTTTACGCGTCAAAAATCCGGGGTTCGCCACACCCGCGTTCCCGCCGCGCACCCGCCCCCGCACCCGCACCTGCACCCGCACCCGCAGGACCCCCCAACTAAAACTTCTTCCGGGCCGCTTTAGCTTTAATTTAAACTGTAGCCCAGTTTCCGAAGCCGTGGTTCGGTTTTTCCGGACCTTAGCTGTCAGGAGCGGCTGTTGTTGGCAAACAATCATGGGCTGGGCAGCCGGGTAACTCACTGCCGTGGCTCGCCTCCTGTATGGATACTAGCGATCAGTTTTCTGTTTTGCTAAACTTTCTGTAGAGAGTGCGCTTCTCCTTTCGATGTAGGAGGAAGTCCACCGGGCAGGCAAGCTATACAAACAGGGACGTATCGGCCCCCCCCCCCCCGAGCGCTTGACAAATTAATATTCGTCGAGGATATCAAATAGATAGTCTAGGCTCCGTCCCTAAGTTCCGATCACCCTGTCTGGTGACGGCTGGTGTTCCTCGACCTGGGCACCAAGTCTCAAAAAAAAGAAGAAGAGAGTTGGAGAAGGTTTTTTCGCCATCTCGCCACGCCCCGTGAGAGTCAGGGCTTTCCAGACCGGGCAGACTGGGTCTGGAACGGGGCCTTCTTGCGTCACTCAGTCGGTGCGGGATACTGCACCTGTCCGTCTCGGGGGAAAACCAACAGCCACATTCCCCAGATCTAATCTATTATTACTTTTTTTTGTGTGTGGTAGGACATGCTCCATTTTTTGGGGGGGTTGGTTGGCGCTTGTCAGTTCAGCTGAAAGCGGGCCGGGCCCCGCCACCCCGCCTTTGAACGAGATGTGTCGCCAAAAACAAAAAAAATCATCATCGGATGAGGGGTCGGCGGGGTCGGCGGGGTCGACGTCTTGGTTTTTGGAGTTGTGTTACAGTAACTTGGAGGGATGTTAATGAGACAATCGGCCCGATGCTCTTTCTCTCTCTCTCTTTGCATTAACAGCATGGGGCGGTTAATACGTCGGGAGCTTATGACAAGAAGGTTTTGATCCTCCCCGTCACTGGGACTGGAGCCTCTCTTTGGTGGCCGGTTCTAACTCCACAAGGCATAGGATCTATTCGACCTTAACTGCGATCGTGGTCTGTTATTATTGGATGGGACTTTGGTTGCCACTTTTTTTGTTTTGTCTCGCCCTCAGGTCGTTCGAATGCCCAATCTCCGGAAGAAGCCTTGTGCGTCAATACCACCTTGGAGAAATACAGTGTTTTCTTTCTCACCTATCACTCAACCTCAACCTCCCACATGTTCTGCGGCATTATTGAGTCGATGTTGAACCCATATGAATGCCCCAAACCCCCTCCTCAACCATCCGTCCCGAACTCTCATATCAAACTCTCACCTCTTAAACCTCCTCAACCATCCATCTCGAACTCTCATATCAAACTCTCACCTCAAACATACGCCTTAGGCTGCCTTAACTTCCTCTACTGCAGCTCATGTCTTCTAGATCCATACCAACGAGGCCAGGCAAGGACGGTACCTCTGGCAAGAGTGGGGATTCCGGTAAGTATGGTAACGACTCTAGCAAGTATGATAACGACTTAAGCAAGCCCCAATGAACCAGCCAAAGCCGTCGCCACTCCAACCCTCGTCGACCTTCCCTATGCCATCACAGGCATTCCGACCGAGCGCGGTCCTGATGGAGAAGTTCCTGTCCGCCAGGAATGCAATGCCTGGACAAGCTCAACCCAACCGGTTCATGTTAACCAGAAAAACTTGTTTAATCTTGCCTTGAGATTCTACGTTGATATGGACCCCCTTGATCGCGATTCTTTCTGGCAGACTGCCGGTGTGTTTTTTAGGCTGTCCCTTCTAATTATCACGACTGATCAAAAGAATAGGTATTCATGGTCTGCCGTACATGCCCTGGAATGAGTCGAGCTTGCCGCAATCCGTGCCGGTCGTAGGGTATTGCACCCACAACAGCACCTTATTTCCTTCGTGGCATCGCCCCTATGTTACCCTATTCGAGGTACGGGATCTTGCACTCTCTATGGAGCTATGAAACAGGCTGATCAGAGTGAATAGCAACGTATCTATGAGATTATGGTCAACGAAATCATTCCCAAGGAGATGCCAACCGACCCGGAGACCCAGGACTCGCTCAATGCTGCCGCTAAAGCATGGCGACTACCATACTGGGACTGGGCTGCCCACAATGATGTTCCCGCTCTTTGCCAGAATCAAGACATCGAAGTATTCACCAAACTTGGACCCTCCACGATCAAAAACCCTATGTATCAATACGACCTACCTGACGGGAAGACTTTCGGTACTATGGGACCTCCCTCAAATCAGAACTATGTCCTTAAATCTGCTGACGGATTTGCTGTAAGTCTTTCGAATGCAAAAACTTCACATCCTGCTAAATTTTTAAATAGTGGGAGCTCCCCATTGCTACCGGAAGATGCGCCCCGACCTTCCAGGACAACGCTACGGATTTTCAAGCAGGCACCGTCGACAACGAGCAAGTAGCCACAAATATTAGGAACCACGAGTGGTATAGCGATTCTGTTGACAACCCAACCCTCCAGGATTCAGTGTACAGACTGCTCACGTACAATGTTGACTATGAGGTTTTTGCCACCACGAACATGAACCCTGTTGACGCTGCTTCTAACCCCTTGGGCTATCTCAATTGCGAATACATCCACAATAACGTCCATAACTGGATTGGTGGGGACGCTGGACAGATGAATGATGTTCCTGTTGCTGCTTATGACCCCATCTTCTTTCTCCATCACTGGTACGTGATAGTTCATATACTCTAAAGTGTACTTCTGCTGACGTGAAATGAACCTAATAGCAATATCGATCGTCTTTATGCTATCTGGCAAACTCTAAACCCCGATAAATGGTTTAGGGTAAACGAAACCTTCAGAGATGATGGAACGGTAAGCAGATGATTACTCATTTTTATATGAAACATAACCTTATCCCCCCCCCCTTGCGGGATCCGACCCATTCTACTCTAGCCATCCCATGCACGAGACAAAAAAACTCCAAAACTCAAAACGGCTAACTTGAGAGTCCAGTGGTCCATTGGTACAAAAAAACCAGATACACAATGTACCCAACTCGCCCCGTTCCGGCCGAACCCCTCGGGCACCTATTACACTCCCGACACTGTTCGAGATTGGATGCAGCAGTTTGGGTATTCGTATCCAGAATTGCAACCTTGGAATTACGCGACCAACGAGCAGTACATAGCCTCTGTCAACGATGCCATCACCACACTATATGGGAGTCTCAAAGTCAGTATCCTTGATAGCATCCCGAAGAGTAAGGATGCCTACGGTGGCATAGTGCCCCATCGTTCCGACCTGCCCAAGAAAACCGTTACGCACCATGATTATATCGTCAACGTTCGCTATGGAAAGTGCGTAACATCCTCCCTCACTGGACTCGGCCCTCTACCTTGATCATCTGAGACCAGCTAACATCTTCTTTCTCCCAAAAGATACGACCTCGGCGGTCTGCCGTACAAAATCGACATCTTCCTACGCCGACACTCGGCTCGAGCTCACGCAGACCCAAGTCCTCAAAAATTGCTTCAGCCTCCGTCGTTGGAGGAGACTTCTTTCATCGGCGACGTCTACAATTTCTCGACCGCAACGGGTCCTCAAGGCACCAACGCCAATTGTCCCAATTGCGCTGCACAGCAGAAAGTCGCAGAAACGAGCTCGAATGCCCAGATTCCGATTACTGCGATGTTGATGAAGGCCGCTGGGGATGATTCGTGGCCCGTGAATACCATCGCTCCGGATGGGGATGATGGGGTGGTGAGATTCCTGCAGGGGCGCCTGACTTGGAAGGTTTTCAAGGTAAGCAGAAGCACACACACACCTCACCTCTCGCTTCCTGTCTTTGTACTAGATACTGACATGAAAACATCAATTACAGAAAGGAGGAGAGGAAGTACCCCTTACTTCGCTGCCGAACCTGAAAGTCAGCGTGGCAGTGGGGACTGTTACACATGCAGGGGATGTTGGTCGTGGTGATCGTAGACCATCTACCTATGATGGGTATCAGACCAGGCATTCCATTACTCATGGGTATTTGGGTGGCCTTCAGAACGGCGAGCAGTACTAGGGCCAGAAGCCGTGGAAAAAAGTTTGCAGTTCTTGTTTCGCTTTCTTGAATTTGTCGGAAATCAGAGGCTGGATGCCCAAATGAAAGGGGAATTTCCCCAGTCATTCTGTCTGTAGTCACCTCCATTCGCTAGCTATTGTTTTGCTCACTTTCCCGAGGATTTTCTGGCCATTGTCTTACTCTAGCCACCTTCATGCGGTCTCTAGGATTCTTTGTTCTATATGACCTCCAAAAAAATCTCCAGCCATTTCCGTGTACTAGTTTATGACTATTAAAATCGAACTGATGCCGCTATCCAAGGTCTTGAGGGGGGTTCGCGAGCTGCGCACATGGGCAGTTGCATGTGCGGCTTGAGCTTCGTAGCCATTACAAGGAGGGAGCAGTAAGAGAGCAGGAGGGAACTGTTAAGGAGCAAGAGAGAACTGCGAGGGAAGCAATGGGGGGGGAAGATTTATCAGGAGAGTAGGGCGGCGAGAAGTTATTCTAAAGTGGGTTACATAGAAGGCGAAATTGAGGACAAATACTCTCTGGATTATATTAAACAAATGTTGCACACCACTCGTCGAGAACATCACTTCATGAAGTGAGCCCGCCACTCGCCAAGCGGCGTACTTTGTGAATGGCATACGCCTCTCATTGAGTAGTAGCAATTACTCCAAAGTAAAGAACATAACATGCACTAAGAACACTATGTTGTATGTGCAAATGGACAGTATCATTGTGCTCACAGCATGCAACTACCCTATTTAGCAAATTTTTTAATCACTTTTTGGAGTTGCAAGCTAGTTTGCAACTTTTTCCCACTCAATTTTGACTCCAGCTGGGTTGGATTGGGTGTCCAGCAAGCTACTAGGTGACCCAACCCAGCTGACTTCAACTGTGTGATCTCAATTCTGAGCAGACAAAGCCTGCAAACCAGCTTGTAACTTCAAAAAGTGATTAAAAAATTTTATTAGAAGTGCTAAATGGGGTAATTGCATGCTGCGAGCATAATGATGCTATCCATTTGCACATTCAACATAGCATTCTTAGCACACACTATGTTCTTTACTTTGGAGTAGTTGCTACTACTCAATGAGAGATGTATGCCATTCACAAAGTACACTGCTCATCAAGTGGCAGGCTCACTTCATGAAGTGATGTTCTTGATGAGTGGCATGCAACACAAATTATAGATAGAGAGCTAATACTAGTAACATCACTTATCAGCAACCTATGAACTTTTTGGGACCCTACTGTCAGCACTGGCTGCAGCAATGCCATGTAGCAGGGTAACTCAGTGGGGTTCCCATTACTGTTTTTAGTCAATTGGCTAAGCCTTAGAAGGAGGCCAGCAATCAGTTCTTCTATATACCAGAATTGATCCTCTTTGCCTTCTGCTGAAGGGAAGACAGAAGTCTCTGCTCTCCACCATTCCAGTGTGGGTGCATATGGGGTTTTTTGCTAAGCAAAAAAAAAGTCACTGCCCACCCAATGGTGAGAAATCTGTAATCAACAACAAGTATTCTATAGTCACATTTTATCAAGAATAAAATGTATGAAAAAAAGATTACCAGGGTGTTACAGTACCTTTAGCAGCATCAAGATGTAGTTTCATTTTTTGGTAGAAAGTTTTTCTTTCACAGTCATTTTGTAAATCTGGCAATATTGTTGCTGAAACTCATTAAGATTTTGAGTTCAATCAAAAATCATATTCAATTCTGTCTCCATATCTCCCCAAATTGCCTTAATCAGATTTAAATCTGGTGATTGAGACAGCCATTGTAATACTTCCATATCATTCAAGAGTGTTAGTTTGTCCACCTTGCCTGTTTGCACAGCCTACCCATTTTGCATGGCCCACCCAATTTGTACAGCCCATCATACATGTTTGTTTAAATGGTCTAGCAACCTTTGAGATAAGTTTGGTGGGGCCTCACTTGAGTCTATGATCATGGTTGCTTATATAGGGTGGGCCACACAAAATGGGTCAGCTATGCAAATAGGCAAGGTGGACAAACCAACACCCTTATTCAATACCCAACATATCTTGGCAAATTTTCCATGCCCCACTACAGCTCAACCTTTTTTCTCATATTTCATGTCAAAAGAGATTAGAGTGGGGTCTAGGATGTGTTTGGCATATTCTGCTGGGTCAATTTTTGCTTTTTCTGAAATAAAAAATAATTCTAACATTGTTGTACTACAAAAAGCCCCTTATGCTATTGTACTTTTTTGTCCAGAATACTATGTAGTATCTGTTGAAATTTCAAGCCTCATGGTATGCCTGGATAGGCTGATAGTGCCTGAAGGGAGTGCCAGTGACACTCAAGGATTTAGAGAGGGATACCCATGTCACTGGGAAGATGGTTAGGCTGAGAGTGCCTGAAGAGGATGCCTGTGACACCCACTAGTGTGTTTGTACTTACCACACTATCACTCCTTACTGCCCTAATGAAACACCTCTTGTTACCCTGCATTTCCTACGTTCATTTTATCTCTTAACTGTGGGTAACCCTATGGCTTAAATGTTAGGTACCTAGGCTAGGCACTTAGGATGCCTAAGAACAATTCTTTAGGTATACCCTACAATGCCTAAGAATAATCCTTTAGGCATGCCTAAGCAATTCTCTAGGCATATCTAAGAAGCACAAAAGATTATGTTCATGCCTAAATTCTCATTAAAGAAGATGCCTAATGTTAGTTAAGGGTGCCTAATATTTTTCCTTTGCTTCTTATATCACTTTCTGACATGACCTTTGTATGGGAGATAGAAGGGTTTTAGTAAAGTAAAAGCCTGTACTGGCATAGGAATAGCGAGCCCAGTTAAATCAGTAGATACTAGTGCCCTAGGCTCTTAGGAGCTAGTTTTAGTTGAAGAGTTCTCTACAGATAGGGTAGTACTGTCTCCTCCCTATTTTAATAACAAGTACCTCTCTTTTATTACTTGAGCATCACAGGCACTCCCTTCAGGCTCTATCCACTTTCCCATATTATCAGGCTTGAAATTTCAACAGCCCCAGTTGAAGCAAGGAGTGATGATATAGCAGTATAGTAAGTATTTTCTATAGGTACTTTTTTTCACTACCTAAGTATATATAATCACGTTAAGCTTGAAATTTTAACCTTATTTGGTCTTGGAAAAAGTATCTAGTTATTCTTCTACCTAGCTAGAGTTGTGACTTTTTAATTTATCTAGAGAAGCACGCAAGTCCCAGAAAACTTCTTTATTTTTAAAAGAATCATATATTTCCTAATCAAAATTGTTGATGTAGTATGAGCTAGCGTTGTATATATAAATAATATATATATAATGCCCCCGCGATCCGAGTTAGGAAAAAGACGGAATGCAGAGGCCGATAGCCGACCCTCGCGCAGTCCGGAGAACGTGCGGCAAAGTGTCGCGTGGAAGTCGACAGGATCTGCAGGGTCTCGTGTTCTCTCGATTCTTCTTAGTGTCCCACCATCCAATTTCCGGTGGGCCGGCATTAGCCACAGAATTGCTTCTTGATCTCTGCAAAAATTTTCTGTGCTGGGGCTCGTGCCATTCCCGCGCCCGATCATTTGGCCGCGAGAGCAGTCGCCACAATCAATGCCGCCGTCGCGCGCTGGAAGACCGCGTCCAATATTGTCCCGCATGCATTGGACGGACGAACTGTTGTGCGCTCCTGCGTTCCTTGTGGACTGCGTGCGCGGGGACGGTAAGGCTGGCCACCAGCCCACACGCAGCCAACCAGAGCAGCATGATGTGAGTATGGCATCGTGCAGCAGCGGCGTGAGGGCGACCCGGCAGCAGCACCGCATCTGGCTCTGTTAGTATTCTGATCGCGTAATTCCATTCCCAAGCGTGGCCAGTGCCCTAGGCGAGAGCCACTGGTGAGACCGCGGCCATGGCAGCAGCGTCGCAGACAAGTGAGGAGTGACGGGATAGTTCCTGGGGATGGTGCCGCACAACGCGGGCGGGCAGCATGGCGGAGTACAGTGTCTGTACAATATTGTTCGTGCATACCGCGTGCGGTGTGCAATAATAATGGCTGGGTTGGCATTCGCAGCAGCGGGCTCTCTCGCCGCTCGACCAGACTGGGCCTTGCGTCGCGATGCGTCTCCGACCGGGCCAGCCAACCGGGCACAACCGCACCTGCGGAGGTCTCCTCTGCCCGTCCCTCATCTCCCTCGTCTCCCTCGTCGTATGTAGGCACAAATTGTACAGGTACATAGGTGTATCCTCCTCGCAGTGTCGGGGGCTAGCCAATTGGGGGAGCGAGTGGTTCTGGGGCCAGTGTTGCAGTTAGCACGGGAGCAGGTGGGACGGAGTATGCGGTGGGCATGTGGTGGTGGTGGTGGTGGTGGTGGTGGTGGTGGTAGTAGTTGGTGGTGGGTGGCTTGGACGGGTGGGTTCAATCGGTGCGTCTCGTCCAATTCCTGGTTCATCGGAAAAGATCCCTCGTGTCCATGCAGCCACTGCTCCGTATGCCGCCAGCTCCAGGCTCCAGCCCGGGGTCGCGCCGAGTGTGTCTTATTTAGTCGTTGCGACATCCCTTCCCCTCCAGCGGATCCACCCCCCACGCCTCCGTCCCACCGAGTCGTCCATCCCGCGAACTTCTCCGCATTCTGTGCGTTGCTGCGTTGCTGCTCCTGCTGCTGCTGCTGCCGCTGCCCGCTGCCCGCTGCCAGCTGCCGCCGTCCACTGCGCTCGCTGCATCCATTTGTAGCCCGACCTCTGGGCCACCACCACTAAAGCAGCTGCGAATTCCGGGTCGCAAGTCACCAGTACGAACACGAACTATTGCATCATTGCGCAATCGCAACACTCGCAGTTCCTTCGCGCGGGACCCCAATTCACTCCTCTAGAAAGCATAGTATTTTCTTTGGTTTTGCTCTTTTTCGCTGGTTGCGCGTTTCTCGGCCCGCCTGGGATTGAAAAACGACGTGAAGCCCCCCGCGGCTGCCCCCCATATGTTATGAGTGCTCCGGGGGGGAAAGGGAATCGAAATATTTTCGAACAATAGAAGGCTTTGTTCGCGTCGTTGTTGCAGAGCGGTCATCTGCGGGTGTCATCTGGTTCTGTTGCTGTTGACCAGTGCCTGTCTGCCGGAATGAACGCTCAAGCCGCTCAGGTTCAGACTGGGTTCCCTTCCATGTCTCCCAATCACCTCCACCATCACCACCATCACCACCACCGCCACCACCAGCAGCAGCCATCTAACGGCCAGCCAAACCCGCCACAGGATGTGGAGGAGCGGAGTCGGGGTAGGAGAAGGAGCCGGGATCAAACAGGTGATGTTGCCCCTAAGGATGGGATCGACGGAGATGGGCAGAGCTTAGATACGGCCAATGGCGCACCTCCCCGGAAGCGTAGGAGGAGCAGAAAGGGATTGGACAAGAAGTTCGAATGTCCACACGATGCATGCGGCAAGAGTTACTCAAGGGCAGAGCATCTATATCGACACCAATTGAATCGTATGTCTACAGTCTACCATGCTTGCTATGGGATATTTTTCCTGAACTGAATTTAGATAATCCGAAGCAAATCTTCAACTGTGACTTCCCGGAATGCCGCCGTTCTTTTGTTAGGCAAGATCTTTGCACTCGGCACAAGGAGCGCCATACAGCTCGTGGCTCGCAGCTCCAGCGGAAGGATGCATTTATGCAGAATATGAACCCATTTCCGACTGCAAGGCACCTGGATCCTGCTAAAGATGCGGATACGTTCATCATATCCCCAGACTCAAGATTGCTTCCAGCCGACCCCGTCTCTGGAGCAGATATTAATAAGTCTCACATGGGACAATCTGGATCATCTGGCAACGCAACATTGGGTACCTTTTCGCCAATTTCGGATAAATCCTCGACGACAATGGCTGGGTCTAATGGATCTAGCGCGTCCACTACTGCAGACGTTCAGCCGCAAGCTCAGTCTCAGAGATCGGATGGTGGCGGAGAGAACTTGAAGCTAGGTAGATCGAATAGCACTCACGGGGAGAACGACCCGCAGAACTTTGATTTGTCTCACTTATCTCACTCTCCCGGGAACGTGCGGCCATCGTATGGCGGAAATCGCCATTCCAGCTTCAGCTCTATAGACGCTCTCCGCCATCCGATGCACTCTCAGGGCGACACTGGGGGTTACATTCGTCCTACTATACAGACGTCGATCACGTCTAATGTGGGTTCGCTCTCACTTTCCTCACCGTACTCCACATCTAGTCCTTCTATCTCGCAATCGTTTGTCGCGCGTGGACAATTGAACTCCGGTCCGCTCGTTGGACCCCCTCACCACAGACCTGCACAGGGGTCCCATAGCTCATTTATGAACAATATGGCCCCGCTCGCTCTGCCACCACCGATCTATCCTACAATGAGCCAAACTACGTCATCTGGGGCGTCAGACACAGCATTCCCAACCTCGCCGCCCACAACTTCATCGTCTGTGGCTCAAGGCGCGATTGGGATACCCACGGCATCGGGCGCAGGGGTGTCAGATCCTACAGCGATAGCGCCGTATACAATACCTGTCTTTGGAGGTGAAGGTTATAATCGCTCTCCGTTTATGATGGCAGATGACTTTGCTGGGTGGCTTTTCAGCGAACATCAGAGTGCTGCCACCCATTCCCCAACACGGCAAAGCTTATCGGGGGCCGGTGGCTTTATGGGTGAAAGCCCTAATATGTCTTACCATCCTAGCTACTACATTGGGCCTGACCAGACCTTGGGCGGCTACTATCCACAGACCATGCCAACACAACATCCCATGTCTGTCACTAGTATCCTCGATACGAGCGTTCCAGAGACGCTACTCTCTGAGGAAAAACGACAGTCCCTGCTGGAATTAATCGAGACGCGATTTAATGAGACCGACCACGCTCCCGTTGCAAGGCTGAAGCAAACCCTCTTCGATGACCGGACCCAGAGTGACGAAGACCATGTACTTAGCTTGCGGATGATGCAGACCTATATTGGGTCGTTCTGGTATCATGTCCATCCACAATTGCCGATATTACACAAGCCGACCTTTGTCGCCGATAAGACACAGAACCTCCTTTTAATCGCTATTATGGCTATTGGGGCGTCGTGCCTGGACAAGATGCACGGCCACGATATCACCCAAGCGGCGGCGGAACTCTCTAACTTTTTGGCCTGGCACCTAAGATGGGAAATCTTTAGTGATTCGGATTTTCGACCACCAGCGAAACTTTGGATCTTTCAGGCACTACTCCTCCTAGAAATATATGAGAAGATGTATTCGACTCGAGCACTCCATGAACGCGCACATATCCACCATGCCACTACCATAACACT
The DNA here is from genome assembly GCA_021527465.2 of Geoglossum glabrum. NCBI lineage: Eukaryota > Fungi > Ascomycota > Geoglossomycetes > Geoglossales > Geoglossaceae > Geoglossum > Geoglossum glabrum. The sequence continues at coordinate 11,003 of JAJDFE020000324.1, read as the reverse complement.
GATGCGGCGGGGGAGCTCATTGCTTGGAAAAGGGGCCGATTCGCCAGGGGATGAGAAGCAAATTAATGGGTCCAATCAATCCACCAGCTCTACCACCCCTGACGAATGGTGGAACCGTTGGATTACCAATGAGGCAACCCGCCGAGTTGCATTTGCCGCTTTTGTTACTGACTCGGCACATGCAACCATGTTTGGGCACTCTGCAGTCATGGTTGCTCATGAGATGCGGCTCCCATTACCTTGCGATGAGGCGCTGTGGTCAGCTACAAGCAGCGCGGAGGTGGGGAAGGTGGAGTCGATCCTACACGCAAATGGAGTGAAGACAACGACATTTCTGGATGGCCTGAAGAAGACGCTTAATGGGCAGAACGTCCGGACTAATTCGTTTGGACGGACAATACTGATGGCTGGGCTTCTCAGTGTAAGCTGGCACATGAACCAACGGGACCTCCAAGTGAGTTCGCTGGGTGTCCAAGGCGCTTTAGGGGGTCGGGACAAGTGGCGGGGAGCCTTGACCAGGGCCTTTGACTTCTGGAAAGCAGATTTTGATAAGTCTTTGGCACAGCTCAATGACGACTCGGACTCCGGGCAGTTCAACTATTTTAACAGCCTGCAGGACACAAATATTTTCGAGAATAGGAATGTGCTTCATCCACTCGCCCATATGGCAATGCATGTTGACATCGTCGATTGTCAGATTTTCGCTGGGGCTGGCCGGCTGTTGGGGAGGGCAATCGGTCCTCAGGATTACTCTAGCGCCCAGCGTCGAATGAAGGAATGGGCGCCAACCGCTAGGGCGAGAGATGCAACGTTCTATGCTGTGCGGTTTCTCTCACAGGTTCTCCTACCTACGGGTCATAACATTCCGGGTGGGGCGGGTACCGACCTCTATACGGCAAGAGACGACTTCTTGCTTAATCGCCCTTGGGTTCTGTACTTTGCGGCATTGATAATTTGGTCGTATGGCTACGCGTTAGATGGGCCGGTTTCAGCTCTGGATCCACCACTACGCACCAACGCCCAGAAGCGTAATGATATGTGCGCTTTTCTCCAGAGAGTTGGGGGCGTACAATCTCCCGAAGAACTGAGTTTGTTGAGCGGCAGAAATGCATGTGTTGGGCTGCTGCTGGTGCTGCGTGATATGTTTAAACAAACTAGATGGGAGCTGCTGCATGAGGCGGCGAGTCTTTTGACTATCTGCGCGGAGACGCTGACTGTGCAGACTGATACTGGCTAGCTCGAAGAGAATTTGTTTTCACATGGGTTTTGCGGACATTGATAAGCGCTGATAGCCGGCACGTTGTGAGGGTGATTAGGCGTTTTTTTGGAGCGTTGTGGGCGAATATGAGCGTTATCTATTATAGGTACGTTTGATCTGAAATAGCAGAAAGACGGAGTAGTGGGATGGAAGGCATTTTGCGCACATAGTTTCATTTCGCACGGCTCTGGGTCGTTTCCCCCTCCCCACCCTAGGTTATGCTATGCGTGTAGCACGCTTATTTTGTTGGGGCATGGAGTTTGGGGTAGGATATTGTTCTATTCATCATTCCTTCCGAGTTCCTGTTCTGCCAATGACACCAGAGCCCATATCAGGGCTTTGCAATAGATCTAGGGGTGGGGTGTATCTGCTCGGGGGGGGGGGGGGGGTTGTAAGGTAAGATCTATATTGGCTAGGGGAGAAAAAAAAATTAGGGATTATTTAACAATTATATCTCTGGCACACACATACGCACACACACATTCTCTCTCTCTCTCTCTCTCTCTCTCACTCTCTCTCCCTCTCTTTCTCCAACTTCCAAGTCGAGTTGGCCACCACCACATTTTATGGCTATTCAAGCAATACATATGACGAGTCGCGCCACGTGGCCCATTCCTGTCACGCGACTGTATTGGCCCAATGGGCTTGACCCTTGCTGTGACTGTTGTGATGGGGGTGGGCGTGGGGGGAAGCCAAAGCCCATCCATCCCTGGGGCCCATTAAAAAGTGCCCTTGGTGCGGGATGGATAGTGCCGGATGGTGCCGGATGGTGCCGGGTGGGAAATTAGTTATACTCCTATGTGTGTATGTATGTACATGTACAATACGTACAGCCACCTCCCAGAAGTCTCTGGACACCTTACGCTCGCTAAAGAAGCAAAGTGTCCGGAGACTTCTGCTGTACGTACATACATGCAAGATACTTTGTGACTCGGGTTTTGTTGAGCAATGCTATGGACACAAGTTAAATGCGGGTGGCGTGGAGAGATAGGGTGATATAGAGCGGACAATGTAAGTAGAGTGGCGGATGGCTTATGAGCGCTAGCAAGATACCTGCGGCTTTGTAATGGGTCTTGTATTATCGGCGTATGAAGCACAATATGTAAAAAAAACATACGACAAAACCCATGTCTTGAGCTTATCCAGATTTCAGAGCTGTGAAAAACCCACTAAAACGCCGGGGAATTGCGAGTTCCCATGCTAAATCTTTTACATTAGACATACCAAGAAAGGAAGACAACCGACACACAATAGACATCATCCTGGAGAATTTCGTAATTTAGAAAATAAAAGTCATCATCAATGTTGTCATTAAAGGAAAGCGTAGAAGAAGAGTCGTATACGAGAATCGTTCAAGAAACAAGATTGTTTCCGCCGGGAAACAGTGACTCTAACCCCGTATTGGTGAAACAATGCCGCCTAAGGTCGTGCGTTCAAACTAGGTCGCTGCTGTAAAGATTCCTTTTGCTTCTGCTTAGATTGATGCACTGATTTGGCTTGGCCGTTCGTCTAGTACAATATGAGATCCCACACCCGCCAGCTCTCCATCCATCGGACCGATTGGCGCTCCAGTAGAAGCAACGCCGGGCAGTTCGATTGTGTCGGGGTTCCCGGGGTCGAGGCTAACCTGCTTGTGGTCGAGCCCATCTCTCTGGATCAGATACGCAATGCCGTCGATGTGAACCACCTCCCACTTTCTGTCGTCTGGGGGAGATACAGGTACTATCTGAGGATCTGGTTCGCTGTCGTCTCTTGATTCGCCGGTAGAACCTGGACCGTTATACGCTGTGTCCTGGATGCCACTGCCAATGCTTAGATTACTCCGTGGGATGGTACCTGGTACTGAACGATTGACTCTTATTTCTGCCGGACACGATGAATCCACATAAGTGTCTCCACGGCTAGATACCAATCCATCTACCCCGTCTGATGGCTTAGAACGAAGCTCTCGGAATCGGTCTAGATCCTCTCTCTCCACCGCGGCAGCGGGGTCGATGTATCGCCGTTCGGTCGGACTAGGACCTATGTCCCTTGCTTGAATGTCTGGACGTGAGTCAGCATCACTGATGGCCGGGAATCGTGTAAGAAGCTCCTTGGCGGATAATCTATCCTGCGGGCGATCACTCAGACAGGTAGAAACTAGGTCTCGGTAATACTGAGGGATGTCGCGGGTTGTGTTTCGTAGAGATAGTGGCCTTGGCTGTACCTCAGGCTCATCTTGTTCCTCTGCAAGTGCCCACAACACCATGCCCAGCTGGAAGAGATCAGACTTGACCCCAATATACATTCCGATCCTTTGTCCGCTGTCGATCAACGCGGTAACCTCTGGTGGCTCCCACCCTACCGGGCAGCCTCGCCTGTTGATATCGATAATCTTCGCATCATCTCTGTCATCAATGACAATGTTAGAGAGGGTGAAATCGCCTTGCACGAAGCCGCCTTCGTGGATTTCTGAAAGCCCTTGGACAATTTGTAGCGCCCATCTTTCGCGTCGTTTCCAAGATAGCCGATCTTTTTCGTCGTAGATTAGGTCAATCAAAGCGCCCTGTTCTGCAAAGCTGATGAGCAGGCCCTTTACGCACTGCTCTTTATCATCCACTACCACACCGCCGAAATGTATGACACTCTTTGACCCATTCAGGTACTGCAGTGCGTTGATCTCGTAAAGGAACTCTTCCACGGTGTCAGGGCCCGGAATTTCCTTCTTGATATATACTTCCCCATTTACCCTCATCTTGTAGACGAATCCGGAGAGATGTGAATCAAATTCTAGAGCACTTTCGGTATACCGTGGACACCGAAGATGTCTGATGGCAGATATAGGAGGATAGGGGATAATTTCGTGTATATCCTCGGTGACATGAACATGTAGCCGACCATCGGTTGTTTGAAGTTTCAGATTCGTGACAGTATCGTAGAACTGAATGTCCGGTAAAGATTCACGGATAGCCTCGTAGATTCTGGCACTTTTGTCCCGCTGATACTTCAATTTCTGAAGCTCCTGTTCTAATGAATCCGGGGGGCCGTTCCGGTAGTCGCATGAGACGGTTATTCTCCGCCGCCGGTTTGGCGCTTCTGCGTATGTGACAAAGAATTTCTCGCGGTCTGAGTGGTCTCGAAAATGCATGCTTAAGTTGAGGATCCACTTCCACTCAAGCTCCGCTTCTACCATAGCATCGGCGGTCCCCTCGGAGAACAGAGGTTCCGAGAACCCATCTATGGTTGACAAGGGAGGAGGTACTGGGTCGGTATCGTCCCCCAGGAAACTGGGGACTTCTACTAGATCTATTGTGGAAGAACACTTGTCGTCGTCCTTTGCTCGTGGGGGAGGGTCTGGGAGCGCGCCTACTTCAGGTGCCGAGGCTGATGGCATCGGCGGAACGAGAGATGACGATGTACCACGAGCGCTCACAGCCCTACGGCGATCCATGGAAGCGGTTCGTCGCTCCGTGGGGCAAGGCTCGTGAGGCGTCAACCTCTCTCGCCGTTCAGATTGTTGTCTTTTGAATGTACCAGGCCGTGGCATTCCGGGAACGACTTTCCTCGAGAGCCGCCGTCCTAATCCTGGCCTTGGCTGGTCGTCATCTCGAGTCGCCTGCACGGCTGGCGCATTATCCTCCTTTCCGAACCAATTGCTGAAACGTTTAAGTCGTGCTAGCATGGCGTGTTTGACCTCTAGCTTGTCGTTGTTGGGCGATGTTGAGTCTGACGAGCTAGGAGCGGCAGGGAGTGCCATACAGCTAAAAGTCATTCACGCGGAGCTTGTGCGCCGTGTTATTGTGGGTCAGTGGGCCAAAGTGGCAGTGTTGTCCTCGCATGCACGTTCCCGCAGATGTCAAGCGCAATTGACCAAAGTCCTTGTTATATAACATCCGAATCGTGTCATCTGCGAGAGATTTGGGGAGCAATTGCAGAAAAGCAGGCGTTGGAGAGCAGAGGCGGGGCCAATGTACCCAAGGCGTATTATCGCCAAACTTTCGAGAGTGGGAGAGTATACGTCGCCCTCTGGGGGAGAGTGAGGCTGACGAAAGAGGCAGGCGGTGGGCCGGCGATGACTTGGATCGCTACAACCACCAAAGGCAGCACCGGAGCAGACTAGTGTTGCGAACCATCCACCCACCGAACAATTCGATGAGGAGGAAGACTGGTAAGTCTGCGAGCTGTGAAGGAGAACCGGTAGCAGTGGAAACGGCAGCCAGGCCGGTAGTAAAGTAATAGCGGTGGCAATGAGCAGTGATGGCGGTTAGGCGGCCACGCACGCAGATGTGGTGGAGCCGCGCGGAAATGGGGAGGTGAAGGAGCAGCACAGCAGCAGCAGCAGCAGCGGCAGCAGCAAGATCCCGCACTTTTGGCTCTGTGCCTTTCGCCTTTTTGCCTTTTTCAACCCGTCTTGCTCGATTGTAGGAGGGAGGAAAGGGGTGAGGAGAGAGAGAGAATTAGAGGGAAGCAGAGCGTGCGGTCGTCCGCGGGGTGTGAGCTGGCACGCCACGAACCAAGCCGACTCGATATTTTCTTTCTCTGCCTCTGCTCGCAGCAGGTATTCCTGCCCCGTTGCGTGCGAGGGCTTGTGGGTGCGGATGGGCAAGGCGAGGACCGGACACCGGCGACAGGCTGTGTCTAACCTGCATCGCATTAGCTACCAGCCAGGTTGCGTTGGCACAAATCCGTCCAACCATGCAGACGGGGGTAAAACGGCTGCATTGTGGAAAGCCCCAATTCCTCAATTAATTCCTCTCGCCTTCAAAGTGCTTTTGTGCTTTACGGCCAAGCCCACTGTCCGTACGTGCACCGAGAAGATGGACGCTCGGTCGGCCAGGCCAGCCATCTGACGTGTTCGCTCTTTCGCCTGCCAGCAACACGCCAGGGCGTTGTTTCTCCGCCGCATGGCTTCTTGCTGCTGCTGCTGCTCCTGCTGCTGCTCTGCTACTGGTGATGCATCGATCTCTCTCCCATGTACGGAGTAATCAATCAACCAAGGCCTGGTCCCCGTGCAGCAGAGGCGCCGGCGTAATCAGCTCGTGCCACGGGCTCGCAACATTCAATTCAGTTTTCGATCCCCAACCCCGTCCTCCAATTCCCCAGTCCTACCCCAACCCCCCCTCTCATCACCCATCGATCGTCCCAACATCATTTGGCGAGCCACCCTGACTCCTCCTCGCATGCAAGACGTTCTTCTTAAGAAAAAACGAGCGGTCATCTTTTACGGGCGTTTGTCCATCACTGGTAATGTATTCCCATTCGCGCAGCTATAATACACGGGCGACGAGCACCCCACACTAGGATTGAATTGTGCGAATGAGTCTATTGGGGGGGGGGGGGGAAAGAGGGGAGCTTTGCGGTCTCCGGATAGTGGCCAACCATTCAAAATGCAGTCCTTATGGCGCCTTGTCTAGTGATTGTGGCTCCGACACATGCCCGATCAATAAATATAACATTGAAAAATAAAAAAATGGACCCTGCTTTACAGAGCCACGGCATTTGTTCCTCCTGGTTGCCCGGTGTGTTGTTTATGGTTTAGGGACTTCTTCCCCTCCTGACTTCCCCGACGCCTCGGTTAATTGCGCCTTCCAGGCTGTTGCTGCATGCTCCTTGTCGAGGTCGCTGAAGACCAAATCGAAAACGTCCGAATACCAGCTTGCCGGATGGCCTTCTAGGCCTTCTTTGATGTTCTAGGTACCACCGTGTCAGCTGCGATGCCACCATGATTAAACGAGCACACCGGCACTAGAAGTGACTTACAGCAGGCAGTTCTAGCCAGTCAGACATATTGTCTGCAGGGAAGATGATCTTCTTCGCTCCAGCGCGTCGAGCTGCCACTGCTTTCTCGCGCAAGCCACCAATGCGAAGGACTTTCCCAGTAACTGTAAGTTCTCCAGTCATGGCGATTGTTGGGTCTAATCGATGGTCAAGAGCCAAAGATAGTAGCGACGTTGCCATAGTTATACCGGCAGATGGGCCTTTGAGCACGTTAGTACAACAGGGCGTGGACCCATTGGAGTAATGAACATACCGTCCTTCTGGACCGCGCCTTCTGGGCAATGCAAATGTAGCCTTGCTTTCTCAAAGAACTTGTTGCTTGAGAAGTCTTTTGCCATTAGTGACTTGGCGAAGGAGTAGGCTATCGAGGTCGACTCCTTCATGACACTTTTCAAGTTGCCTGTCCTCTCTAAACCGGGCTGAGATGAGGGGCTTAGAGTTGTCTCTAGTATCGACTCTACGTAGAGAGCTGCACCTCCCATTCGTGTCCATGCAAGCCCCATCGCCACGCCTGGTGGTGTTATATCGTAGAGCCTATCGGAAGTGAAGATAGGGGGACCGACATAGTCTTTGAGACTGTCCTTGGTAATATCAACTTGCACCGAATCGGGTACGTTCAGATTGGGACGCGGGGTCTCGGGGTTAGCCTTTCCGATGCTACTTGGTGTCTCCTTGACGTCTGACCCAACCTCCTCTTCCTTCACAATAGGCTTCACCTCGTCGGCCATGGCCTTCTCATCTAGTGGAACACTCTCCCCCAAATCCTGTACGATCCTCAATGCAGATTTCCTAAACACCTTTTCGATCTGCTTTTTCAAATTTCGAACACCGCTTTCTCTGCAGTACGACTTGATGAGCTCTTCAATGGCACTTTTTTGAAGTTGGACGTTTACATCCTTTAGGCCGCTCATCTCTTTCGCAGCTGGAGCAAGGTATCTCTCAGCAATAGCCATCTTTTCGTCTGCAACATATCCAGAAAGCTCAATCGTTTCCATACGATCCAGTAACGGCCGCGGAATGGTGTCGCTCATATTGGCTGTACACACGAAAAGTACCTTTGAAAGATCCACAGGTACATCCATGTAGTGATCCAAGAAAGAGTTGTTCTGCTCAGGATCAAGAAGCTCAAGAAGAGCAGAGGCTGGATCGCCCTGGTGTCCTCTGCCGATTTTGTCTATCTCATCAATGAGGATCAGGGGATTCTCAGTCTGGCATTTCTTTAACGCCTGGATGATACGCCCTGGGAGTGCTCCTACGTAGGTTCTCCGATGCCCTTTGATCTCAGCAACATCCGTTAACCCCCCGACGCTAAACCGATAGTATTGTCGATTGAGGGCTCTGGCAATGGACTTTCCAATGCTGGTCTTTCCAACTCCAGGGGGCCCCACAAAGCAAAGAATCTTTCCTTCAACGCTACCTCTTAGCTTACCAACGGCGATAAACTCAAGGATGCGATCCTTCACATCCTTCAATCCGTAATGGTCTTCATCAAGGACCTTCATTGCATTTGAAATGCCAAAGTTCTCGGGACTCCTCTGCCCCCAGGGAATTTGCGTGAGCCAGTCGAGGTAGTTTCGCGTGACGTTGAATTCAGAGGCTGCGGGCTCAAGATGTGCCAACTTATTTATCTCTTCATCAAAGACCTTCTTAACAGCCTCTGGCATGGCGAGCTTTTCGGCTTTCTCTCTGAATTTCTCGACCAACTTGTCCTTTCCATCCGACTCAATGCCAAGCTCTCTGCGGATGCCCTTCATCTGTTCCATGAGCCAATATTCTCGTTGTCGCTTCTGAATTTTTGCCTCCACGTCTTTAGAGATCTTGGATTGTAATTGGGCATTCATCAATTCTTTTTTAAGAACCACGAGGGCTTTAGATAGCCGCTCTTCCACACTGAGCGTTTCCAGTACATCCTGTAACTCCTTGATCTCGCCTGCAGACACAGCTGCAGCGAAATCAGCGAGCTTTGCCGGTTCGTCGATGACATTACCGGCAGACTGGCTCATAGAAAACGTAGATATCTGATCTCTAAAGAGAGGATTCAAATTCGCAACCTCCTTGAATACGTTGACAATCTCGCTCGTAACGGCTCGGATGACAGGACTTTTCTTGTCATGGGGTTCCTCCGTCAGATTCTCTACGCTCACCAGGCTCACAGGATACTTCCTGAGGAATGACGTTGGCTCGTACTGTTGCGTCCCAGGGTCTCTAGACTGATGGTCAACCACACCCTCCTCAAAGCTTGCAACCACGTCACCTTTTCTCTCCTGGGTCGAATCCTCTGCTGTTGTCGCACTTTCTGCTGGTTCTACTTCAATGACAGACTGGTTTTCTGCTTTTCTCCCTGTTGGAGCATCTCTTCCGCGGGTTGGGGGGATTAGGTTAGTCATCTTGATCCTTCGGTGAGGGTATAGGACAGCAGTTAGACTATTATCCTCCCCGTGTACCGGGAACGCACTCGTAATTTGTGCAAACACTCCGACTGAATGGACGTCATCAATATTTTCGATAGTGTCTTGGTCTGCGTTTTCGTCTTTAAATAGAAAAGCCCCGATGTAGGGTTGTCCCCGTTTCATCATCTCTTGTATTGCCGAAGCGACATTGGGATCCCGAATCGTAACGGCCTTATAAAAGCCAGGAAATAGTGGCCGTTTCGCAATAGGTATCGCCATGACCTGTGGGTATATCTCCGGAACGGTCGGTTTCTGGAGTGAGCGTTCTGCTGGCGAGGTTCTCCGACCTTTCCTCACGTTGTCCCCACCGCCAGGGCTACTCTCCGCCCCACTGCTGCTGTTTGGGCGTCCATCGCGGCTGCTGGTGGGTGCAGAGCTGGGAATGGGTGTAGGCAATGGCGGCTTTTCCCCCGTTTCGTTAGACTCTTCGCTACGCTGGGAGCTGGTCGCATTGCCCTTCTCACTCTTGCTCTCTTCTTCTTCATCAACGGTGGATTCCTCCGGATCTGGCTTTGGCCCGGGAGGCTTTTCCTTGGCTCTCGCGGGAAATGTAGAGAAAGCTCTCGTTACTGGCAGGAAGGCAGGTGGGACGTATGGTGGGTAACGTACTAAGCCCAACGAGATGGAGGGTAGGTGACACCGTACGGGTATAGAAGCGCGTTGCACTCGTGCTGGGCGGAAGGATCGAGAGGCATTGTGACGCGCACTCCGGAGGACAGCTCTCCATGGCAGATTTTGGCCGTAGAGCATGCTCCGATAGATTGGACAGTGACAATTTCCTCCAAGCCAGGTAGCGATGTGTCGGGTACCCAATCTGACGGCCTTCGTTCAATAGAGGAGCCGGGGGTGAGGAGCGTGAATGTCGTGGATGGGAATGATGAGATCGTAGAAAAGGCGATCTGATGGCTGGAAGCGAGTACCGCGCCAAGCATCTGCTCGACTACTTACACCCCTTTCTCGAAGAAACCGGTGTAAATCTACTGACATCTGCGTCTGCCGTCATCTGAGGGAATCAGATTGTAGAATACTCTGCAGCTTTGTGCAGATCTATACTATTTCCTATTTGGACATGCTTTGTTCTCGATTCGAGCCAATCAATCGGTCAACTTTACAGAAAGAAAATTAGAGCTAGTGAACTTCGCCATGTGAACTGTGCCCTAGAGGCATCACCCTCATGCCCTTACACCCACAATTGCATGACTGCCATTTCAAGATAAACTACTTCCAAGCGCTCAAGCTAGCCCATGGATCCGGCTGCCCTTGTTGCTGCTGACTATTCCTCTGGGTCCGCGCTGGCAGGTTTTGGGTGTAGCCCCCCGGTCCGGCCGGATAGCCTGGAACTGGAGGATTAGGATAACTTTGCTGCGGGCCTATTGGCGGTGGGCCTGGTGGTGGCGGAGGGGGGATGTATCCTGGTGGTACGTACGGTTGTTGCTGCTGTTGTTGTCCCTGGGCCGGGTAACCATACTGCCCTGAAGACTGGGAGAAGTACTGCTGATTCGGTGGTGGAGAGACAGGCGTCTGGTAAGAGTCACGGC